>OY757911.1:69443321-69450821 GCA_963585895.1 Sepioteuthis lessoniana | reverse complement strand
TACTGTGCGCTCTCTTCACCTTTTCTTTCTCATCAGCTGTTTTTTCACACTTCCTTTCAATTCAAGAACGTGCACACACACACACACACACACACACACACACACACACACACACACGCGCGCGCGCGCGCACACACTCACACGCACACATATATATGACATTATTTAACCTCAATTATAAAACCTTTATAAAAACAATAGCCGACACGTTTTTTTCTTTCTTAAGCAATAAGTTGTTGCCGACACATCGGCGTTTATTCGCACTTACTTTCAAATAGAATATATATATATATATATATATATATATATATATATATATATATATATGTGTGTGTGTGTGTGTGTGTGTGTGTGTGTGCGTGTGTGTTTGTGTGTGTGTGTGCGCGCGTATATATATATATATATATAAACAGTATTTAACCTTAACTATAAAACCTTTATCAAAACAATAGTCGACTCGTTTTTTTTTCTCGACGTATCAACCTGTTTAAAAAGATCCCATTTCAATAGATCCGGCTGCTTACCTCTATTATATCAAGTGTACAACGAATGAGACTCTTCGAGGTCCCGGTTATCAATGAACTCGTGGCACGAAAGTGGGTGCGAGTGAATATCTGTGTGTGAACATATTTTAAAGTGTATGCTTTAACTATGTTCCTGAATTTATAAGAATTAAATTGATCACTACAGGCAAGTTTTTCCCTGCTTTAACCGTCTTAATTTTTCCTCTCTCAAGTACGGCACGGAAAACTCCTCCAACCGTCAGAAAAGTTTTTTAGAAACAAAAATAACCCAAATAAACAACATCACTGCATATGCATTTTCGCCAGCGATGCATAAGAGACTGCATGCAGCATTCGTTAAAATTTGCACCACATTTGGCGACTCAATTTTTCCCAGCAGGGATAACGGAAATTATTATCTGCATAGTCCATGTTCTACCACCCCGATTCGCGCGAAAGAAGTTATCGCAAAGCTTTTCATTTCTTGTGCTGACAGCTGCGTTGAAGGTAGCTTGTTACATAGGTGTCGCAAGTGCTGAAACCAATGATACATGCCTGCTTTCACGACAGTTGCCATTTTTCTGGACTGCCGCCCAGCTAATACCTATAACAAAACACAAAAATCACATGTTATTGATGGGAAAGTTTCAGTCTGATGATTTACGTCTAACATCGCTTCGAGCGTTGTAGGGCACAATTATGAAAAAAGAATGACTCACTTACAAGTCCGAACTTGGGGTTAAATTGTATCAATGCTTTTGGTATTAAATAACCCACGAAGGCTGATATGCGGTTAAACAAATAAAGCAAACCAAACGTCTTACGGGTACGTCAACCAGTCTCTTGTGCATCGTAGGTAAAAATGAATAGGTAATGGTAGTTGCTAAGTGGGAAAATATTTCGTAGCTGAAAACTCGCTTTATCTTATGTTATTGTGTTCGTAAAATTTATTCTTATTCTGAGAGAAAATCCATCGGACATATTTTTTGTAGTTAACTTGAATATTAATTCTTTTGTAAAGGCTTGCAAAAAAAAGAAAAAAAAAATCTTTTTGTCATGTTTGTAAAATACCCATTAGGCTCCCCTCTCAGGAAACAGTCTGCCATCATTAGGTTTATTGCAAGTGTAAATAACTTGACCCTGAAACAGGAGCGGGAGGGTCCCGGTGGCGTAGTGGTTAACTTGCTGGGCAGAGGCATCGTAGTAAAGCGTATTCAAATTCTAGTTGGGTGACTACGTTCACTTTCTTTACTTAGGAAAAGGTATGAACTCTCCCTATGCCCCTTTCCTAGTTATAGATTTGGAGTAGTGGCTGCAGTGTTCGTTAATGGAGCCGGAGATCGGGGTTCAATCCCAGGTCGAGTCATAACAAAGACTCAAAATTTGGTACTTGCTGCCGCTTTGGATGACACTAGGCTTTGTAAGCTATGGATCAAGGGTAAAGTGGAACAATCCAGAGAAAGGTGTAGGGCCTTCCCCAACATATCGGTGTAGTAGCCATTGAAAAAGGAGCTTCGGGTCGCCAACTTTACTTTTACTTATTGTTCTTCTTCAAGGTGGACTTTGGCTTTAAACCCATGAAGATTTATATATCATTAAAGAAACCAAACAAAATATACAAAAAAATTGCACATCTTATGGGCTGGCTGACTGGGCTCGTTAATATATGTTGCATCTATAGTTTTAATATATGTCAAACGCAATCAGAAAGTCGAGCAGTATATCGAGCGCAGATGTCTACTTATTTATTCTCGTGTATGCTTGTTTACTTTATGTGCGCCGCACACACACGCAGACATACAAATATATATGCACACACAAACGTATGTATGTATATATATATATATATATATATATATATATAATCTTTTTTCGTTAGTCAAATGGGATTAAAAAAAAGGTAAAACTTTAAAATGAATAGGTCCGAAAGTGATTTTGCTTTTATTTATTTATAAATAATTTTTTTCAACTTCTACAAATGTTTCTAACATTTAAAGTCGTTTTCAGAAAGTGATTGGTTGATTTGAGTGTACATTTTCAGGCGACTGTTTTGATTGGGTTATGTTTTTTAATTTCCGGATTTATGTCTATGAGTCTACACAACACACGCGCGTGCGCACACACACAAACACACACATATCTATCTCTGAAGAGGTATTATACACACACACACACACACACACACACACACACACACACACACATATATATATATATATATTTAAAGAGGCATTATATCATTATATATACATATATATATAGTAACGATAATTACTTAGTGAGTCAGGAACTAACCTACTATAGTTTCGCCTAAGCGGGTCATTGGGGTACCAAATCCCGACTAAAGAAGTATGGAACGAAAAATATATTTATAGTAAAAAAAAACCAAACCTCACACCGAACAGAAAATTGTAGGTTAGTTCCTGACTCACTAAGTAATTATCGTTACTATTTTGCTCTACTTAGTATTGAGCACTTTTTGCATTGTAGCTTAGCAGCCCTAACGGTGTTTTTTTCTTTTGACCAACCATTTGCGTGTCTTTTGATTTTTTTTTTCAATTGGTATAACAAGGTTGGGCTTTTCTTTTTTTTTCCAATATATATTTTTTTTTCCAATATATATATTTTCCCCTTGACAGTGATTCGTTGTATATTTTCATCTTCAAATCACTTGCCGGTTTTTTTTCTTACCATAAGCGCTATTATTTAATATATATATATATATATTGTTATAAATTTATGCCAATGAAGGGTAAAGAAATATCAGAAAATTACACACGCAACATTTTCCTTTTTTTACCAATATACGTCAACTGACCCATAATATAAAGTTTAAAAATATAAAGATATTTCTAAAATGTACATAATATGATAAAAATATCTTTGTGAAAATAGCATATTTTGCTCATATACATATAAGATCAAGTTAGGCAATACAAATATTGATCAAGACTTTACAAAAACTGTCCAAACTTTTTTGGGTGTACTTCAATTTGGTAGTACTCCGATTTTTTGGTTGTACTTTAATTAATTAGGCGTAATTCTTTTTTTTTATATTGCTCAACGTTGGCCGTAAATGCATTAAATAGTTTTATGTAGTCTTGGTGCTTATTTATCACGACTTTGTCTGCACGAAAGGCTTAAAAAATTAACAATCTTTTTCTATTGAAGACAATAATATATATATAGAGAGAGAGAGAGAAAGAGAGAGAGAGAGAGAGAGAGAGAGAGAGAGTGAGAGAGAAAGAAAGAAAGCTTGACAGGAACTACTCAAGAATGCTACCAACTATACTGAATAAATCCTTGATGTAACACTCCATGAAAGAAACATTGTACGGCCAGTTACCTCCCATCTCAAAAACTATTCAAACAAAACGAACAAGACATGCGGGACACTACAGGAGAAGCAAGGACGAACTCATAAGTGACGTTCTCTAATGGGCCCCTTTATATAGACGTGCCAGTTTTGGCCGACCAACAAAAACTTACATACAACAGCTCTGTATGGACACAGGATGTAGTCTGGAAGACCTGCTGGAAGCGATGGATGATAAGAACAAATGTCGAGAGAGATTCATGGAAATCTGTGCTCGCAGTGTGACTTGATGATGATGATGACGATGATATATATATATATATATATGTGTGTGTGTGTGTGTGTGTGTGTGTGTGTGCGTGTGTATTTTTTAAGTATTTTTGTGTGCCGAAGATGTTATTTTATGTCGTTGTGTATAATCTCTAATTTATGTATATTTAATATTTGAATAGGTTTCTCAACGTCCCCGTGGTGTAGTGGCTCGAGTGCCGGACTGCAATGTCGTAGTAAGCGAGTTCGAACTCTAGTCACGCTATTATGTTCACTTTTTGACTAATACAGGAAAATGTATGGACCTCCATTATCCCGCCAGCTGTCGTTTAAATCGAACCATGACTGTCCTTCTGCAAGTATTGATTTGGCATTAAATAACCCAAGAAGGCTAATACACCGTTAAACAACCAAACTTTAATAATCGTAATGGACAACCAATTTTGATGTGAATTTGAGTAAAGCTTACACAAATTCTCAATCCCCATTTATAAGTTTGTTTAGAAATTGCACTTGTTTATATGCAGATAGCTACTTTCACTACAGACATCTGTATATTATCATTTTTTTTTTTTTGCTTGCATTTAAGTGACTAAATATTGGAATCGTACAGTAAATACTTTTAAAATCTGCTAAAAGATAGAATTACTTTGTTCGTATGACCTCAAAGGTCATCAGAACAAAATCATTTTATTTTCAATAGTTTTAGAACTAAGTTTTCGAAACTGGATAGTTATCGAATCGACTTATATAGAGGTCTTCATCAAATATTAAGATCTCATGTTTAACGTTTTTCATAAGCAAGAGATGTATTTGAACTCAATTGTTTTCGATACTAAAAAGAACTACTAATTTTTGGGCAAAAAATGGGCACCAGAAGTTGTGAATTTTGTATCAGTATTTTTGCATTTATCGATTGACCGACTCATTCGAGCTAGTTATTAAATTTCAAGATACTTCGCAGACGACAATATCTGACTTGCGCAAAAATTGGAAGGATAAAAACCAAAAATAATTTAGGAAATCTATTCTCTCCAAGAATATTAATAATACAATTTCTAGTCAATTAGATTCAAAGATAAATCATCAACCTTTTTATCTAATTTCGAGTCTACTTAAGTTGTATAAACAAGGGAAGAAATAAATATTCCTTCAGTTAGAATGGAATCATCTTTACTTACTCAAATAACTTTTAGTTTATTTCTTTAAAGTGAAAATGTACATTATTTTCTTTCTAGAGTGCATTTAATAGCATCGCTTAATTTTTCCTAAATTGAGCAAATGTTTATTTACATTCATAAAAATATTCGCACAACAATTCCCTGCAGATAAACAATCCTGCAGCAGCCGCATATACGGTAAGGCATAAACACATTTCTCTCTTTACATAATGACACTCTCATGCAAAGATTTTTAGACACGAAAAAGTTTTAAACAGCCATTAAGTTGACACCAACAACTACATCAAAAGCATCCTGTCTTTTTTTATGACGTAAATATTAGCAATTATTTACGCTCTAACAAATATCATCTTTTCTTACAAGAAAAGACTTTGTAAATTCTATTTTTCAGCAAACTTTTCTCTCAATCTAGGTATTAAAAATTCTTAAATTTGAAGATCGGTGTTTTATTCAGTCATTCACTCTTTTTTTCGCAAGTTAATATTTTAACAGTAAGCTTATTTCTATGTTTTTGTTGGGTCAGATCGTCAAGTATTTTTCGAAATTTACAGAAACAGCATTTTCCTTTCGTGCGCTTGATTTTAAACACACACACTCAAACACACACACACACACACACACACACACACACACACACACACACACACACACACATATATATATATATATGTATATATATTGAGAGAGAGAGATAACATGCAATATGCTACCAAAATGTACCTTTCCAGAACAAGAAATTCAATGAAGATGTGTACCTCTCAAGAAATTAAGTTATAAAAGGATGTCAAACGATCTATACTACTCCTAACACTCCATCATGGTATTTTTTATCACCAGCTTCGATTGTTTCTGTTCGGCAGTTTTCTTTTTTTTTTCCTTTTTCTTTTCTTTTTTTTTTCTTTTTCTTTTCTTTTCTTTTTTTTTTTTCTTCTTTTTTTTATCAGAAAAACATAATTATGCTTGAGCAGCACCTCCATAATCACTAGAGCAAGTTTTTCTTGTTTTCTAAACTGAAAAATTTATTTCAACTTTAAGATTTGAGGACATTAAAAACATTAAAAGAAATACATGGCGTGCAATGTCAAAAAAGAAATTTCAGAGATGATCTCAGAAACTAAAAGATCGCTTGAATAAATGAGCTGAATAAAAATGGAACGATTTAGAAAAGAATTGAAGTTATTCATTGCTTATTTCATACTCAATACTTTTTGAACATACATCGTATAGTGTACGAATAGCGCACACTTTCATCGATATGTTGGCTACACAAGTACATCTGTATGTCAAAAGTCTAAAGTATACATATATATATATATATATATATATATATATATATATTTGATAAATGGTCAGTGTTTACTTATGGTCCGGTAGATCGGGTTTCAATCCCAGGTCAAGTCTTACTAAAGGCTAAAAAAAAATAATGGTACTAGATACCTTCTTGCTTAACACTTAGCATTAAACTGAGTGGATCAAAGGTAAGTGAAGTAATCCGGGGAAAGGAGTAGTGCCCTCCTCTACAACTCAGTGTACTAGCTATTGTAAAGACAATCTTAGGGTCACCCTAGACGACGGTCGATCAACTGATTTACTTAAATAAAATTTTTGCTCAAGCATTCATATATAAGCTACGTGCATATGTAAAGCATCCACACACGCACAAAAACATACACATATGTATATATATTTATACGCAAACTCATTTATGTACACTCATACACATACCTATATATATATATATATATCTTGCGGTTTAATAATTTGTATTTGATTACTTTAACAATCCGTATATATATATATATATATATATATATATATATATATATATTTAGAAAAAACACAAACCAGTCATATAAGGTTTATAAATTTATTTCCATCCTGTTATGTGTTTTTGATAAAATCAAAAAAACACAAATTATATATATATATATATATATATATATATGTGTGTGTGTGTGTGTGTGTGTGTGTGTGTGTGTGTGTGTGTGTTATAATCTTCGTTCTCTGCCTGATGATGGTCGTTTATAAGACTTCATGAAAGCTGTGATCGCAGACAAGCTTTCATGCAATTAAATATATATAAAAACTAATATATATATATATATATATATATATATATATATATATATATATATATATAAACGTAAGCACCTTTTCTATATCACATTTTTGCATTGCCTACAGTACTTATTACAAGCCATTATTACTTAAAAGCTCGGATGGGCGTTGA
>OY757911.1:69360821-69438321 GCA_963585895.1 Sepioteuthis lessoniana | reverse complement strand
CTATTTACCAACCCCTCCGCTCGGGCAGGATATGACACAAGGTCAATTTTTTAAGCGGAATTTAACAGGTTTGAATTCAGAGTTTTCCTTCTCCTAGACTAGTTGCCTCACCAAGGCTGAAGAACCTAGTCTGTCCTATTATTTACCCATAGCTGGAAGGAGAATAATTGGATTCATACCTTTCCGATGTGAAATGCAATTAGTCTCGTCCAGGATTTGAACTCGTGGCGCCGTGTCCATTTCCTACAACGATAGCAAATATTTCATACACATACAGCAAAAGAAAATCTGTTGTATAAACAATAAAACTTTTATACGATGATGATTATAAAAGACCTTTTTTTTCGAGAAAAATTTAATTTTCTTCTAAATTAATGTTCCAGTATTTTATTATTTCTAACTTAAGTTAAAAGAATTGCTTCAATGATGATATTAAATTTGTAAGTAAATTTAGCGACCTTAGTCGATTGACCCGAACGCTCACTTTTCTATTGCTACTATACCGAGGTGTAGGGGAGGGCGCTATTCAATTCCCTGGAGTGCTCCAAATTACCCTTGATCCTTACTTTATAATGATAAGTATTAAGCTAGGCGGCATCAAGTACAATTTTTGAGTCTTTGTTATGACTCGACCTGAGATTAAAGCCCAGTCTTCTGTATCATTGGGGAACACTCTATCCATTAGGCCAATGGCCCGGTATGATGTTAAATAATGGTTAATGATATCCGTTTGGAATGTATAATGGATCACTAGAAGAAAAGTAATTTTTATTTACTTGTTATATATATATATATATATATATATATAAAGAAAGAGTGTACTTAATTATGGCTGATGCCATGCCCCACTCTCTCTTTATATATATATATATATATATATATATGAGGCGCTCGTGGTGAAATGGTTATTGTTGTAGAAAATGGACACTGCGACTCGAGTTCATTTCTTGGACGAGACGATGTGTATTTCCCATAGAAGTTATATTTGACAAAGGCATAAATTCAACTGTCCTGGGTTCTTTAACCTTGGTATGGCAACCAATCTAGGAAAAGGAAATTTCTAAATTCAAACCTGTTAAACTCCGCTCAAAAAATTAATCTTCTGGTGTCACATACTGCTCGAAGTGAGTGGTTAGTAAACACACACACACACACGCATATATATATATATATATATATATATATATATATATATATATATATATATATATATATGAGACAACTAAGAAGATTTAGTGTTAAGCAGGAAGGAATAATCTACGAAATTTCAGTTTTATTCACTTAAAGTTCAACTTTTTAAAACCCAACATGCAGATTAAGATATCCCAATTTTCTCTGTTGTTTCTTATTGCATCCCAGAGTGTCAGCAATTCCCAATAGAATGGATAAAATCGATTACGGTACATTTTACATCTGTATGAAAGGTTTATCTCCTGCAGAAATACACGAGGACTTGACGACTATACTAAGAGATAGTGTTCCCTCCTATAGCATGGTTAAAAAATGGGCAACAAGGTAAGGAAGGTTTATTTAATGACTTTTGTGAAGGAAGGCCTGCCACAGTCACCACACTGGAAAGCATTGACAAAATTCATAATATGAAAATTAAAGAACGGATAATTAAGCATTACATAGCCGTAGAATTAATTATCTTAAAGGAACGCGTTGTAGCAATTATCAATAACAATCTTGAAATGACTAATGTTTTATTGGGTTCCCAGTTTTCTTTAGCCTGATCAGCAGAGACTCCAGCATTATATATCAAAGTACAATATCGCGGTTTTTAACGTTGACCAAGATGGATGTCATCTGCGATTTGCCAGGATCAGATTTCAGCCAGACATACAAAAGTTAAATTAATGAAAGCATGCAGGATCTTGAGTTCCCAAACGGTAATGGTTCAACTGCTGGACTGCAAAAAACGTAGTAAGCGAGTTCGAATCCCAGTTGCGCTATTACGTTCACATTCAGACCAATATCCTTGACAAAGGCATGAACCCTTTATGCTTCCTGCTATGGGTAAAATAATACCACTAATTTCGTCCTACAAAGATAGCTTTGGCATTAAATAACCCATGAAGGTTTATATGCTATTAAACAAAGAAACTAAACCAAACCAATCCAGCTTCTAAGAAGACCGATTCAATAATGCCTGCTAGGAAGATGATGGTCAGGTGATAATCGTTGAGATATAGAAGAAGTTCTATACCTGGAAAGGGATCAAACAAATGCCACTGCCTACTATGTTATTTTCTTAAGGCAACTACGGAAGAAACTTAAGAATAATTGGTATGAGAACCTGGCTTTAGAGGTGAACTTCCAACTCCACCTCACAAATTAACTGGGGTTCGTGCTGTTATTCAAGATTGCGGCCTAGAACGAGTTGAACATTCAACCTATTCCCCCTAATTCAGTTCAATTGGATTTCTAACTGTTTCCTGTATTAAAGATGCTATATTTTACGAAGGAGGAATTCAGAAACTCATTGTTGAAAAACAGATTGTTCAAATTTTGCGAAAATAAATCTGAGTATTTCGCGCTACAATTTCATCAGCCACCCCACCACACACACACACATATATATATATATATATATATATATATATATATAAAGAGGGAGAGAGTGTGAGAGAGAGAGACTTTATTCAAAGAGAACATGACTTAGTAAGGAAATCAAGTTCCTAAAATGCAGCAAAAGTATTACAGATTCAAAATTAATAGAATTTAAAATAACGAGTAATACTAATACAGCAAATTTAATCAATTTAAATAAAATAGTTTATTTCAGGTATATTTTATGAAACATGAATGTTCAGCTCTTAAATAAAAAGATGTTTTGCTTATCTGTTATGAGTATATATACTGTCAAACAAATAACAATTAAAGATGCTGGAAGAGTGCTTATTCCATGATATTTACCCGGGTAGAACACACATACTTATAGATATTATGGAGGGGTGCTAAAAACCTAAAGGCTTAACCCAAGTTTTTATGATGAAAGAGTTAAACCCTCCTCCAGCCGAAAAACGTGACTAGTATGCTGGTAGAAGATGGAAAATCACGTGTGTGTTATATAACTCTCGGTTATAATTTGCTTAGCAGCCATTCATGATATGTATGCGTCTGTTAACATACACACACTGTTGTGATGCGGACCAAAGAAAGATACGGGGAACACAAAAACTTTGATAGAAAAACATATATATTCAAGTAACAGAAAAAAGATACAAGTAAACCTGGTTAAACAGTAGTTAGTTGATAGAAAGCCGAGGGTCCAGTGTGATAGTGACTATTCGTCCATTACGCAAATGGTATCGCACGTGACTGTGTCACGCTGATTGGTGAACTCCCGTCTGACCAACTCGTTGACGTGTATTTATGGAGGGGGGGCAGTTCCATTATGTAGGGAATGCAACACACACACACACACACACACACACGCACGCATATACATATATGCAAAGAGATATATAGTGACTGACAGACATGAGTAGAGACTAACTTCAACATGGAATAGTTTGTGATGTATATACATTTTCTTTTTTAAATAGAAGAATTACATTACAAATTGAATTACTATGACCAGAAAATCCGAAAAGCACTTGCACGCGACATACGGAAACACTGGACAGCTGTTTCGACCTTATTAGGTTTCACCAGCATTGTATACCGTGATCTCCTCAACTGGAGATCGAACCAGCGACCATAGAATGCAGGGCCGAAACTCTAATACTGAACCACTGGTCCACGTCGTATACAAGCACCGCCAAAATAACTAGTCATGGCAATTTCGCAGCCAATTAACCTGAATGCGTCTTGTAAGTTACATCCACACTGTTTACAGAGGACATGGTCACCTCCAGGGCTACGTCTTCCCAAGAGGTTAAGAAATACGCACCCGTGTAATTATAAACTCATGGGCAAAGAAATAGATGTACATTACAAGAAACATCAGGTCAACTGTCCGCGCAATTGCCATGACTAGTCAATTTGGGGGTGCTTGTGTGCGACGTGGAACTGTGGCTCAATGGTAGATTTTAAGCTCTGCATTCTGTGGTCTCTGGTTCGATATCCACAGGATGAGATTACCGTTTATACTGCTGATGAGTTAGTGATGAAGTTCAGTATTTCTCACCGGATATATCCCAAGAAGAGCTAGAATTTTAAAAGTTTATTTTCAAGAAAGGCAAATAGGTCCACTTTATTAGAGCAAATGATCGAATATAATCTTCCTAATAACATTTGTCACTGTGCCGGAAAAATATTTTCAATATATATAACTTTATTGAAGTGTTGTAGTAATAGACCCCCCCAAAAATAAACACTGCAATACTCCAACCAATAAATAAACATTTATCAAACTTTTTTACCGTAAATAAAATGCACTACAATTAGAAATTAGATGAAAATATTTTAAAAACTTTCATTAAAAAATATACTCCCAACTGAACCTAACAAAAAATAAAGCTTATCATATACTAAAAAAGGAAAGTTGGGGACATTAGTCGAGGGTGACCCGAGGGCTCCCTTTTCAATAGCTACTACACCGAGATGTATGAAAGGGTGCCTCTCCATTCCCTGGATTGTTTCACTTTACCCTTAATCCGAGCCATATAATGCTGAGTGTTAAGTAAGGCGACATCAAGTACCATTTTTTGAGTCTTTGTTATGACTCGACGGGGGATTGAACCCCGGTTTCCCGGACCATTGGCAAACACTCTACTCATAGTTATTAGCAATAATTCCTCCCTATCGGTTAGGTTTTGGAAAAAACAAACGTTATATATCAATTTAAATGCACTTAAGGACATTGTATCTCTGAGAATAACTATATACGTTGGTTTAACCTCCACTACTCGATCGAGACGACTCTCTATGCATCTTCCTAATACCACCTCATTGAACAACATCTAAAAAACATACCTGCCCAAAACGTGAGTTTTGGAAAATTGTTACCGAAAGCACAACAATATTAGAACAATTAAATAACAAACGAAAATTACAGAATCTCGAAGCGCTCCATATCAGATAAAAACAACCTAAACTCAACAGAAAAAATTTCGGATCCAGTACAAATGTACTTAAATGTCTTTAGCTACTGGTGCTACTTATAGAACTGAATTGTAAAATAAACGCTACAGCAACCAGTATAAATAATAAATGCTCAACCCTTACAAAGTAGTAATGTAAATGCAAAGATCGCATCACTTTTGCAATATACCCACCCCTGAAGATGGCCTGAGATAGGACAGAAAGTACTAGGGATCCAATTAAATATGGCAGTTTCATTAACCGATTCCCGGCAAATACCAAAAAATCAATGCAGCGACTCGAAAAGATATATGCAAAAAAGTGTACACAAAGGATGTCAGTATTGTTTAATGAAATATGCATTAACGAAGAAATGCAGCCCAAATACACACACACACACACACACACATATATATATATACATATAATAGGCGATGATTGCCTGATGATTCCCATGAAACCATTATGGCTTGAAACCCGTAGTTGGAAAAAGCATCCATACCATTTAATATATATATAAATCCTAATATATATAAGTAAAGTTAGCGACCATAGTCGAGGGCGACCCGAAGGCTCCCTTTTCGATAGCTACTACACCAAGGTGTAGGGGAGGGCGCTACTCCATTCCCTGGATTGCTCCACTTTACCCTTGAACCGTACCTTATAATGCTGAGCGTTAAGCAAGGTGGTATCAAGTTCCATTTTTAAAGTCTTTGGTATGACTCGACCTGGGATTGAACCCAGGTCTCCCGGGCCATTGGCGAACACTCTAACCGCTGGGCCAATGTCATGTACTCAAGCTATCACCGGACAAGACCTTTCATACCAGTCTCTTTTGTTTCATCTTTTTGCCAGTGATGAGGTGTGCAAACAAAATGTGCGTTGTTACAAAGCAGGAAGAAGCGAGACTGATTACGGCACTGAGGGCTTAGGAAAGACCCATGCTTGGAATATCGTTGGGTGAAGACATCTGATGCAAGGTAAATCGGGGACGAAATGGAGTGAAGGACGTGACACGTTATAAGGTTCACAGACAACAGGAATACCCATGCAGTTGTGGAGTGGTATTTGAGAAGCAATAAACGATCACTCAGAAGACCTCTTCGACTATGGAAAGACGAAATTATCGAGCGATTCTTGGTAACATCGACAAAAAAAGTGAGATTGAAAAGGAAATGGAAGAGCATTGTGCCCATCGAAAGAAAAAAAAACATCAGAGGGCCTGGCCAAGTACCCGATATATATATATATATATATCGTCATCCACAGACAGATCTGTTTCGTTCTATCAGAACTCATCAGTGTGGCTAGACAGTATCTCCCCGTAGCTGAGATCGAAACCCGGTTGACTGAAACATCAAGCCAAAGCTTCTAACCATTTAGCTACGAGCAGATATTAGCTACGAAGTACATTTTTAAACGGTTATGAATTACAATTAGTATTGTTTACATATATATATATATATATATATATATATTACATACATATATATATATATATATATATATATATATATATATATATATATATACATATATATATATATATATATATATATATATATATATATACTCATGAATTTCCCTGATTTTCTCTTATCCTTCACCCCGATCGTCCTTCGCTGTTGGTATGTCTTCTAGATGTCATCCATTGCCCACACAAAGCTGATGTAAGTTTTTATTGAAGGACCAATAATACCGAGTCCTTGTGTGTGGGAGTCCATATGACAATTTTGGGCTCGTCCTTATTTCTCTAGCAGTATCTAGCTTTTTCTGATTGTCTTACTTGGATGGTTTGTGGGATGGGAGGCAAGTAATCATACAGTTGCTGTTTTGTTGGGTGTTGCTTCAAAAATTTGCTCAGCAAAGCATGTAACATTCTTGCATAATTCCCATCTATCTTTTTTTTATATGTTTTTAGTTCATTAGGTGCATCTATACATTAGTACAAACACGGAAAGACCTTCGGAGAAATAGGGTTTTATTTTATTTGAGAATCCCAATTCTCATATGATCTACTGCCTATAAATTGCAATCAACGCCTTTTGTATGTACAGGTTGACGTTACTTTCAGCAGAAAACGGTACGTTCTCTCTCACTCTTTTTTTTTTGATTAATTAACACTAGTATTAGTTTTCTGATCTGGATTAGCTGATTCGATATTTACTTGAAACCATAAAATTGTGTATGAAATATTAGTTTTAGATAGGGATAATTGAAACCGTACGAATGTGTCAAAATTTTCTGTATTATATTAGAACCTGGCCAATAGACTTGGAGAATTAGATATTCAAAGCAGAATTGAAAATAACAACACCGCTGCACTATCGTTGTCTGCTAGAATAATGAGAAAAATCTTGGTGAGTTGTGCTCATTTGCTATCGCTCGGACTAGAGAAAATTTCTAGATTCTACTGGTACGAAAAACCCGCAATGGGTAAATTAAAAGTTCTAATTACTAATTTCGGGACAAAAAGATTTTTCATCTTAAACTCGGTGGATCTTGTTGTAACAATAGGCCATGAAGATATCGATGTGTCTAATTTCTGCTATATCAAGAATTTGGAGAACTAAATATGATGTTTCTATTCAATACTAACCCCACAAAATAATCATTCGGCAGTAAATTGGACAAGAAAATAATATCAAAATAACATTGAATTGAAAATATCGGTATTATCTTTTGTTTTTACCGTGTTACGGTTTCATGTATATCAGTAAAGTTGGCGACTGTAGTCGAGGGCAACAAGATGGCTCCCTTTTCAATTGCTACTACACCTAGGAGTAGAGGAGGGCGCTACTTCTTTCCCTGGATTGCTCTATTTTACCCTTAATCTGTACCTTATATTGTTGAGTGTTAAGCAAGGAGGTATCAAGTACCATTTTTAAAGTTTTTGGTATGACGTGACCAGGGATTGAACCCCGTTCTCCCGTACCATTGGCGAACACTCTACCCACTAGACCAATGTGCCGGTTCATGTATATAATGATATATAAACATGCTGCTTAAAATACTCCAAAGGTGTGACTAACAAATGATGACGCTGGGATCAATAGCTTTGGGACCAAAGAACCATTACTACAAAGCATCTTTGCTCCGGCAGTATCTTACAATCACATCAGAGTTTCTTGCCTTTTTTTCAGATTGTGTAAATGCCCATTCAAAATGCAGCCTCTTCGTTTATTTATTTATTCATTTATTTATTTATTTTGTATTTTAAACTTTACATCAACGAAGGTTTAGACACGATAAGATGATACATTATTACACTGAACGTGACCGAGAATAGATTTTCCGTGAAATTCACGCGTGGAATCGGTGTACAGGATCTCAATAATGAATCATTCATTCAGTGATGTTAATTTGAATCATATAACGAGGTGATAATGTTAAAGGAAAGTCAACACAACGTTCTATTTAGTCCAAGCTAAAACAACTAATTATGGATCTGTACTGATAAACAAATGTATACTGTCTCTTGTAGGAAAATCCTGACCTTGAAGCTCTTTAATCGTATAAAAATCTTACACCATAATTGATATAGGTAACAAATTTCACACACACACACACACACACACACACACACATATATGTATATATGTATTTACCAAAACCTATGCATAAGCATAAAGTGACTCAGGGTCAATTTTTAAGCGGAGTTTAACAGGTTGGAATTCAAGGGTCTCCTTTTCCTATATCGGTTGCCGTACCAACATTATAAGAACAGTCTACCCGACCATTTACCCACAGCTTGAGGGAGAATGATTTGATTAGAGTTGGGAGGTTTGGCAATTTATTTATCGGTATTGGTTTCAGTTTTTTCCCATGATACCGCGTTTTTCGAATAGATTTTTCAGTTTTTAATTTAGTAATTTTGCTTTCTAAGGAAGCTATTGATTTCCTTGAGTTAAGATAGCATTTCCAGTCGGTATCTGATTTCGTTTGAAATGGACAAATTTGCAACTTAATCTGTTCAACTCGCAATTTCTCGTCTATTTCTGGTCCAATCTTAAAGATATCTATATGGCTGGAAAAAAATTTTTTTAATAAAATAAGATATAACATTAAGGTGAAGCTGGCAACTATTTTTTTTTTATATTTTTACTCACAATTTTGTTGTTAATTTAATTTTACCACAGAAAGTATTTTTTGAAAAATGAAACAAATAGATTTCAGACATCATGTATTTTTCTTTTTTTTTTTCTATTTGAAATCATTCTATGAGCTGAAAGATTTCCAAGTGTCATATTTATCGTATTTTTTTTTTCCTTTTCTTCATTTCTTTAAATATAAACAAATAGATTTCATATCTGTTTCCTAAATTGAATGTTTTTATTATATTTTTGTTCAATCTTTTTGTCTTCCAAAGGTATAAATGTTGATAAAATTTAATTTCATCAAAATCTGAAAGACATTCTCGACAGTGTTTCCTTGGATATTGACACTCAGTAGTGATAGCTCTTAACCGAACGATTTTGGCTTTGTAAAAAAATTTCGATGCAGTTTTACGGTGTGGAGATGAAACTAAAAAAGGCCAGTTTTTCGGTTAAACCGACCGTCTCTAAGTTGGATATCTACCTTTCCCAAGGGTATAAGCGTTATATGAAATGGAAACTTCTTGTCCAGCATTTGAACTTGGGTCAATGTGACTATTTACGACCACAATAACCAATACAACACGAGCGCCTCTTAATATATACACCACATTCACATATGCATAAAATCCACACGGTAAGAATTTTTGTAATAGATAATTCTAGTCATACCAAGGTTTCCCAATTTGACAGAGATTCTATGTAATTATCTCAAAATTCATGTTGCAAAAAAATATTTGTGGCTCCCTATATCAAAATGAACATTTTCGTCCTGCAAGATATATGGCGCAGTGGTTAAGACGTTTAGCTGGAAAATGCTTCCGAGTGAAATCATCTGGATGTTGCTGGTTCAATCTCAGCAACTCGTAGATAATAAAGAATGCTTTCTATTGATTAACGCTTGAACCTGGTGATGGTTAATGGAATAAGAACAATCTACCCCGTGGATAAGATAAAGGTTTGAGTTTCTGTGTTAGATAAAAGTTTGAGGTTCTGTGTAGAGTCCCGAGTTCAACGTGAAACACCTGAAGAAGGCCGAAGGACATATCAGCCGAAACTTTGAGAGTATAACAATGAAAACAAACCCTGGGTATTCTTAATGATGAAAATTTTTTGACTTTATCTGAAAAATTTAGACAAATGGAGACTTATTTCTTCCTTTTTTTATTCTTTTATAAAGAACTGATTGATTTGTTTTGTTTTTTTTTTCGATTTTTTTTTATTGTTTAATAGAATATTGGTATTCGTGGGTTATTTAATGCAAAAGCCATTATTGTAGAAAAACATTAGCGGTTCTATCTAATTTATAACTTGAAGGATAAGGGAGAGGTGTTCATATCTTTCCCAGGCGTATATGAATGTAATAATGTGACTGGAGTTCGAATTTGTTTACTACAATGTTGCAGTCAAGCACATTAGACATACGCCGAGCGAACTCATCACATAAAGAACTGAATAATATTGAGTAATTCAGTGATTTCAAATCACATATCTAGACACATACACAAATATATATATGTAAGTAAATATACTTCAACCCATGCATACATACAAACAGACATGGTTTTAATTTGAAAGTAAAAATATCTGGACAGGTGTTGCATCACATATATAACCTTCAAATGCCAAAAAGAAATTCTTGCCACCTGAACACATCTGGTTAACAAATAACATTTACTCCGGCCAAATTGATTCCATCATATCTGCAGAGCGTTCAGACTTTGCCGGGAGTCTTCGTTTTGTTGCTGCTGCTGCAGCTGCTTGGGCAAATGGACACACAGAGGGTGCTTTCCTCAGTTGCGCATTCTCACATGCTTTTCTTCCTCTGTAATCATAATACAGGATCCAGAAGACATTTAATCATATTTGGTAATTGAGCAGAACTCAAGAAGAACCAGGTTCATGGATCTATCAAGTATGCAATATCTTTTTATATCATCATCATCATATCGCGCTGGTAGCACGGATATCCCTGACCCTCTCTCGCCACTCCTCCCTATCGTTCATCGCCTTAGGTAGGTCTTCAGGACAACATCCTATCTTTTTATATACCACCACCAAACTATTAACCGCACTTGCTACGAGTTCTCAAAAAAGTAAAGTATTGGAACATACTAATAATTCAATCCTAGTTATATATGTATATAATATTTAAGTGGAGGGTTTCATGATATATACTAGAATTATCGTGACTAGAAAATCCGACAAACACCAAAATCCGACATACTGATCAGCTGTTTCGACATTATTGGGTCTCATCAGCAGTGCACAGCGTGATCACCACCACTGGAGACCGAACCAATAACCAAAGTACGTAGAAGCCGAAACTCTACCACTGCGCCGCAAATTCATGTCACACGTAAGTGATCTCGAATTAACTATTTATGGTGACAATGCGCGACCACTTGACCTAGTGTCTCTTGAAGGTACGTATTATACAGAGGACACCGTCACTTCTGGGGCTACGTCTTCCTAGGTCGGTGTTATGAATCCACATAACGTTAACCTCATGGGCAGCAAATAGAACTATATTATCCTTAAATGGAGGAATTAATGTTATATATTAGAATTATCATGACTAGAAAATCCAGCAAACACCTACATGTGACATACGGAACACTGAACAGCTCTTTCGACCTTATTGGATCTCATCAGCAGTGCATACCGTGATCTCCTCCACTGGAGAACGAACCAACAAGAGACATTAATGACTAGTTAATTCGGCATCGCTTATATGTGAGATGAACCGGAGGTAGAGCTTCGGCTTCTGCATACTGTGGTTGTTGGTTCGATCTCCAGTGGTGGAGATCACAATATGCAATGGTGATGAGACCCAAAAAGGTCGAAATAGCTGTTCTGTGTTCCGTATGTTACATGTAGGTGTTTGCCGGATTTTCCAGTCATGATAATTCTTGTATATATATATATATATATATATATATATATATATATATATATATATATATATATATATATATGAGTGTGTTTGTGTGTGTGTGCGTTTATATATATAAGTGTATCACGCAAGTTAAATGGAAGTTCAAACATATAATATCTTTTAATATTAGTTTGAAATTTTAGGAAATAAAAAAAGCTATAAAAGAAAGTCAGAATTAAAAGAAAATCAACAACTAAAAACGTTTAATCAACATTTTTTGTTTTAAGTTTCTGGTAATATCATATAACGCTACATGTTGAAAAGAAGAGAAGTATTTTGTTTATTATCTCTATTATTAAATCCATGGAAATATAAAGACGAACACAACTTTAAACGGAAACATTGACAAACGCGTTTAAAGATCGTTCAGGGGAGAGTTAAATGGAAATTTATGAATCTATGTAGGTATGTATGCATAAAACATGCATGTGTACGCACGTATTTACACCTCAGTTTGCTTCTCTCTCTCTCTCTCTATCTATCTATCTAAATATACATTTTATTGAAGGTCAAATAACCTTCTTATAATAAGACTTTATCATATCACGTTAAGTGTAAAAGATGGCTGTAAATTCTTAAAGCCTCATTAAGATAAGGAGCAGAATAATATCTTCTTAAAAGCAATTTATTGAGATTTCATATGAATTAACATATACTGTTATGTTCGATCTAGTTGAGAAGAATTTCACTAGCATATTTTCTTGTCATAATAACCCGTTATAATGGCGAAACAACAACAAATCTCGGCCAGAAAACCAGATCTTATAATAATCAACAAAAAAAAGAAAAAGAAAACCTGCAAAATTATCGACTTTGCTGTTCTGGCTGACCACAGAATAAAACTGAGAGAATGTGAAAAGAAGGATAAGTACCTCAACCTTGCTAAAGAATTGAAAAAACTATGGAACATGAAAGTGACAATTATACCAATTGTGATTGGTGCTTTTGGCACAGTAACTAAAGGATTATTAAAGGGCCTGGATAACATGGAAGTTGGCGGACGAGTGGAGATCATCCAAACGACAGCATTATTGAGAACGGTCAGAATACTGAGAAGAGTCCTGGAGACTTGAAGGAACTTGCTGTCACTCAAATTCCAGTAAAAAACTATCAGCTAACGCAGATGTGAAAAACTCTAAAGGGTAAAAAAATGATAATAATAAAAATAAGGCGAGGATAGATAAGATGCAACAAAATAGCAAATATAGACCATGCGGTAACGGAGATGAAACCATCAATCACATAATAAGTGAATGCAGCAAATTGGCACAGAAAGAGTACAAGGTTAGACACGACTGGGTGCGCAAGGTGATCCACTGGGAAATGTGTAAGAAATTTCAATTTGACCATGCCAACAAATGGTATATGCACAACCCAGCACCTGTCCTAGAAAATGACACACACAAAGATCTTATAATAATCAACAAAAAAAATATAAGAAAATTTGCAAAATTATCGACTCTGCTGTCCCGGCTGACCACAGAATAAAACTGAAAGAATGTGAAAAGAGAGATAAGTACTTCGACCTTGCTAGGAAATTGAAAAACTATGGAACATGAAGGTGAAAATTATACCAATTGTGAATGGTGCTTTTGGCATTGTAACTAAAGGATTATTAAAGGGACTGGAGGATTTGGAAGTTGGAGGACGAGTGGAGATCATCCAAACTACAACATTATTGAGAACTGCCAGAATACTGAGAAGAGTCCTGGGGACTTGAGGAGACTTGTTGTCACTCAATCTCCTGTGAAAGTCCATCAGCTTACGCTGATTTGAAAACCTCTATTGAGTAAATAATAACATGCAAAATTGTGGACTTTTCTGTCTCGGCTGATCACAGGATAAAACTAAAGAAAAGTGAAAAGAAGGATAAATACCGCGACCTTGCTAGAGAACTGAAAAAATTATGGAACATGGAGGTGACAATAATTCCAATTGTGAATGGTAATTTTTGGTACAGTAACTAAAGGATTATTAAAGGGACTGGACTTCTTTGAGATGGGAGGACGAGCGGAGACCATCCAAACAACAACATTATTTAGAAAAATCAGAATGTTGAGAAGAGTCCTGGAGACTGGAGGAGACTTGCCGTCCACTCAAACTCCCGTGAAAAACCATCAGCTGAAAATGATGTGAAGAACTATCAAGGAGTAAATTATAATAAAAGAATATCAAAAAGGTTTTTTCGCCACAATCAGTTTGGTTCATATATCTTGAAAATGACGAAAGGAAAAACGGAAAGCAATTAGTCAGAAAACTTTGAAGTATACATCCATGCTGTAGCCATTGGTTTACATTCACTCGAACGAGAAATAGAACGATTAGATAACAATCAAACTTGATGGTGGCCTTAATGAAACTAATAATAATAAAGGAATTATATATATATATATATATATATATATATATATATATATATGTGTGTGTGTGTGTGTGTTTGTGTGTGTATATATATGAGTGTGTGTGTACATGTGTGTATATATGTATACGTGAACACATATACACCTGCATGCACATACACATATATATGGCATCATTCTTATATTGTTTTTTTGTGCACGCACACACACACACACATATATATATATATATATATATATAAATATTCATATATATATAACGACAACGGACTTTATTGACGTATTCTTTATGAATACGGACGCTAAATTAGGGATGTTGGGAGCTTTTAAAGTTTTGAATCACAAATAGAATTTAAAATAATTTTCAAAGTTAAACTTTCAGTTCTTCTCGCGCAGCTAACGTTATGGACCTGTTTCCATGACACCAAACCCTGCTATGATTTTAAAAAGGAAATTTCAAAGTATCTCAGTAATGCTGGAGCTTTGAGGAATTCGGAGTACCCCTTTATTGCCACCGCTCCCAGGTCCACTCTGGCTCGGTGTGGAAGCACCTGATAAGGCCCTATCTATGGGTTAAATAGAACTAACGGCATACTTATGCTAAACTGAATTGTTTGACTAAATTGAATAGCTTGAAATAGAAATGTTTTTGACAATTATACCGTACTTGCATTTAAACTGCGTGCATATGCTAAACTGAATTGTTTGAAATGGAACTGTTTTTTGACATTAAAATTGTACTTACACTAAACTGATTTGTTTAATATAGAACTGTTTTGACATTAAACGGTGGGTAAACAAAATCTGTAGTTATACTAAACTAAATTAGCTGAATTAGAACTGCTTGATTAAGCTGAATAGCTTGAAATAGAAGTATTTTTCACAATTAAACTGTACTTACATTTAAACTGCGTACTTATGCTAAACTGAATTGTTTGGAATAGAACTATTTTCATAAACTGTATTTACATTTAAACTGCATACTTATGCTAAAGTGAATTGTTTGAAATAGAATTATTTTCATAAAAATGGATTTGGCGTTAAATAACCTACAAAGGTTGATATGCCATAATACCCAACCAACCACCCAACCAATCAAAGTATCAATATAAACACGATATTAGAATAAAGTGCTAATTTCAACAGTTTCATTATTTATTATTCAATTCTGTTTCTGTAGCAAATTTTTCCGAATTAGTGACTTTTCAATAAATATTTTTCTTTCAATTCTCAATGCACTTAACCTTATACAATCTCATCAATCACAAAGATCGAATAATGACAATTTCAGGGCAAAATTCAACTGACATCTATATCAGGCTACAGATTTATTGATCCCTTATCGAGTATATCACACAGTGTGTACAAACCAACTCACAAAATTTACCGAGTTATTTCAAAAGCCTAAGTCAATACTAACAATGGTTATGATGTCTAGTTTTCTTAAATTGGTTATGCCGGCCGTTCTTTTAGCTTTACTGAGTGGATTTATCTACACTTCTTATTCTATTTGTAATCTCTGTCAATAAAATCCAATGTTCGTGTTTTATGTGATGCACATATCATTTCATACTGGGTTTCTGTTCATATTTAAGAGAACACATATATTTTCATAGTTTACATATACAGGTTGAGACAGATATACCTTCCAAATTTTAAACTGTCACCTATATGTTGCAAGTTAACTAGAGCAAGTGGTAATGGTAGCACCATCTAGCTAATGTCTTGTACTATTTTTTCCTGATACGATCAATTATGATAATTGTTTGTACCTATGCATGCTGTGCCAATTGCTTTTGAAATGCTGTAACATGACTGCTGAACCTGTATAACGGGATATTGTAGGTCAAATTATGAAGATAATTTCTGGGGAAGGAGAGAGAAGAAAAACTAATAAGGAAAAGCAGACAGAGATTCTCCTGGAACGGCCAGCTGACTTCTGAGTAACTCTGGCCGAAGCAGTCGTTGTGGGTCAGTCAGTCAACAGTGAATGACTACAGTAATTAAAAATGACTAGAAAAAAAAAACCGGAGGGCCCAAACATTTCTACTCAGTGTGGAACAACCGGAAACGGATGTGTCCTCCCTCCGACACCAGGCGGAAGTAGGAAGAGGACTTGGATTTGAAAGTTAGTTGGCTTGGAGATGCGACGAGATGAGGACATGAGAGAACACTTATGACGACAATGTGAAGATAGTCGAAAGTTGCTGCCCCCATTTTGAGGTGAACTTCGCAAAGGAACTCACATCAGATGCAAACCTGCGAAGACGAGATAAGCGAACAAGCACGTTCTATATCAGAAAACCAGGAAGAAAATTCAAGGTCTGCGTTTGCCCTCAATTTTTCTCCTCTTGGCATGTTATTTCTTTTTGTCCAACTAACACCGTTGACTCAGCTTTCATACACTCTTTGTATCTCCCGACGACAACTTAAAAAAGAGTAGTAGTGAATAGCGAATAAACTTTTGTGTTAGTAAACTAAGATAGAGTTTTATGTGTTCATCAATTTTTTCCGTTGTGAGGTTACCACAGGGTCCGACTACGACTTAAGACCTACCGAAACAGCCAGTAACACGTCCGCACGTAGTGGTACAGTATGTAATTGCTACCCTGAGAACTTTTCGTTTTCATTTCATGTTACGTCGGATGCTTTTCCTGATAGAATTTTCAACCGATAGCAGTATTGATTTTCTATTGGAAACAGCATCACTCATAATAAAATAAATGGTTGGTTTGTTATGTTTTATGGCATATCATTATTATCTATTCATGCCCAATCGTGTTTGCACACACATAACACACATATACACAAACATACATACACACACACGCGCACAAACACACATATATATAGTTTGTAACCGAATAGTTTGTAGATAACATTTTTAAACGAACCAGTGCTTATTTATTTGCACACAATTAAAAAAGTTTCAAGTATTGTTATCTAACACTGATAGTTTCATTTGTACACTGGTTGGTAGGTTGGTTGCATTTTACATTATATTAACCATTGTAGGTTATTTAATGCCAAATCTTGTTCATACACACACACACTCATACATGTTCCCCACATGTATATTTTTAAACAAGCCAGGGCTCATTTGCTTGTACACAAATGATTTCAAGTGTAGTAAATGATTAAATGTTTCTATTTGACTTATAGATAGGACCCTAACAGATACTACCACTCCAGGTCAGAGTGAACCTGGGAATAATGGTCATGATGTTGATGGGTTCTTAACCCACTCTAGATATGTCGTCGGCGTATTCTGCTACCTCATCTGATTGGGCTGTCTAATAAAAAGAAATAGTCTACATAAAAAGATAAGCTTCAAGAAAATATATTAATCTAATGAAAATTTAACTGGATTTTGCTTAGATATTACATTTGATATAGTCTTGCAGTTTTGTTGATCGTAGGTTTTCAAGGGATAAAGTTGCTTGCCCAACACCCTTGATTTTTTCCTTCTCCTAGACCTTTTCCTTTACTAACGCTTAAGTTCAGTCTGCCCTACTTCTACCCTTAGTAATGAGAATAGAAGGATTCAAGCCTTTCCTGAAAGCATCAACATGAAAGGGAAACGCAAACATATGTCATATACTGACTTAGCTGGCAACGGGGATGAACTTAGTAGATTTAATGCGGTCGCAGGATAACATCAACAAAGTGGTTTCACAGGAAAAAGAAAATAAAGGATGATGGCAAAGATCATAATTTATTGCCTATGAATAGAGTGACAGATATTTCCGTTCGAAGATACGATCAACAAATTACCCGAAAAAAAAAACGGTATGTAAGTTCCGATAACCAACCATAAACAGAAAAATACGTGAGGCGAAGAGGTGGGTTCATATTCTTGTATTGGACTTGAAAAGACAATTTGAGGTCTAATTTTGGACAGAAGGCAGAAACCCACTGGTCAACCAAGCAGGCCTATTATCTCCTCCGTGTGTATTCTCCGGCCGTCGCACTACTTCACAAAAAGGGTCCCTACCACAGAAGAAAGATATGTGCGAACTCTCTCTGACTGTGTTCCTACTTCACACAAACGATGCCGTCGAAAAAGAAGAATATAAATTACATTTTAATATATCTACGAGGTTTTCGTTGTTTGTCCAGCGATTCAATATACAACACACACTCATCATGGATTTGAACCTGACTTGATAATTCCATTTTTAAAGCAATAACCATGTGCCTCCAATGAATATGGATTACTTCTTACCCAAACAATAATAAAAAGACTCACCCCCAACACACAACCCCCCCAAATCATTTACTTACAACGAATATCTGTTACCTGTAACCTAGTTCAAAGGTCAGATTTTTTCCTGTCACTTTTCCTGCAAAATAGTAATGAAAGTTAGCTTAAATTTGCGAGTGTCAAAATACCGAACATAAAATCAACAGCTTCTGGACGGAAACCATTTAGTCATAAATAATCACCAAATATAAAGCTTGACCTTCAATGCTAAGCAGTTAGGTTTAATTACTCGAAAACAACAGTTGGACGCAAACATAACTTGTAGATTATGAAAACTACTACTTAACTATGCTTGGAGTCAGCGGACAGAAGTTTCATTGTTGAAAATAGTGTATCGTCAATGCCAGCTCATAATTTAAACAACAACTTTTTAGATTTTGGTATTTTAATTTAGATAGAGACAGATTAGTAGGATCACTTAAAAATGTAAGATCTTTGAAATATCTCTAAACTATCTACATTATCTTTCAAACTTTTGACAAAAGTCTAACCAAACAATAAATCTTTTATTCTGTTGGCATTTTCCCGATCGATCATTTTAACGTATCATTCAAATAAATTAGTGTAGGAAGTATTTTTTCATATTTTTGTTGGACTAAATTTATAGCTTGTAGAATGACAATATAATATTAAGTTCTTACTTTCTTTTTATTTTAGAGATAACTGAGAAAGAATTATTCAAACAATGATAAAAATAATTCCAAGCAATAATTGAAGTAAACTTAAAACGAAGGCATTACATATTTCAAAATGATGAGACAGCCCGAATGAAATCAAAATTAAGATAACTTTTAGTGGTCAAATTTGCCTAATTGTTATTATACTCACAGTGAAAGATCAAAAATTAACGTAGTAGTCATATCCCGGATGGTAAAATGACTCATGTGAACCATTGTCTCTCCCGACCTGTACAAGGGAATAGGATATTAACCATGTCCTATTCCCTTGTTTAGCTGACTGGGGTTGGAGCAAACTGCACTGCTAATTGGGTTTGCAATTTTAATATATTCTCATCTTATAAAACAATGTTGTTGAGTCATAAAAAGTAAGTATTTATGCGGCTGGTTCAGACTTATTTCTACATCTTTTGTTTTAAAAGAATGTTTCGGCTGTATACCCTTCAATTTTCTTTGGTTATCTCTTGTGGAAAGTTATTGAATCATGCAAAGATTATAGCATAATGAAAACAGTCTAATCAAAATTATATATAAACTTTTATCTGTTTCTTTTTTGTTAAATATATTCGATTAATCTAAAGTATTTTCACAGTCTTGCTTAAAATATTCACTTAAAAAAATGCATCATATTAAGCTTGAACAAAATAATTGACTATTTAGAACACCAACTTTAGAGGGTTATAATTCGCCTCAAACACAAAATGAATGTTATATTGATCCACTTGCTTTAAAACGTTGTAATTCGTTATAAACACAAAATAACCGGCATTAGGATCAACATAAAAAGCGAACATTTGAATACGACGACGTTCTGTCAACAGAAGAATCTCATATCCCAAGAATAATTGATGATGTGGGTGGTTTAAGCTGAGCAAGAACCCAGTTTGAATTCAAGGAGTATAATAACACGTACATTTGATTTATTCATTATTGAGTTGATATTCTAAAAAGTAATGAAAAAATCATATAACAAGCAAAAGAAGAAACAGATTTTTGGCATGATATAAAGGAAGAGCACCACACACACACACACACACACACAAAATAAATAAAAATTACGAACAAACCTGATCACACTGATGCAATGAAAAATTGGCCATTTATTTTATTCTAACCATCTGATCGCAGATGACTCAAGTATTTTCCTTACAGCTTCCATCAGCATACTCTACTGACATCATTTGCGATTATTTTCTGCGAATAATGGTCACTTATTACTCTGACCTTTAACCTTAGAAAATTCAACTTTGCTGTAAATGCCCAGTAATAAGAGAAGTCCTAAATTGAGGGCGACATGAATAAAGAAGCGGCTGATGAAATAAGGTGGATTTTTCCCCATTTCCCTTTCAGGATACAAGTCCCTCTGTCAAGCGGATGTAATGTCAGGGTTGAAATTATTATTTTGAATTAGTTTATAGTCTTTCTGTTTTTTCTTTTTTTTTTTTATTAATTGTATTACTTTATCAGTTACCCAGATAAAGAAATTGTATTAAAATGTGAATATTACTGGAAATAAACGGAATAAAACGACCTATAACAAAATATTAGAACTGATATTTAACCGGATTAAAATGATATCTTGTATTACGGGTAAAGTGATTCGACCTTCTCTTTAAAAAAACCCCGGGAAATTCGCAACCAGTGAATATCGAGAAGTTTATAAGCACGTGATCGTTTACTCATTAAGGGATACACATGTCATCTGACACTCACTGATACAGGCTATCTCCAATAATATATATATATATATATATATATATATATATATATATATATATTACTTACATTTTCCTTATGTTTGTATACATACGGGAGATATTAGATAGATAAAAGTTTATGATAGCTTTCTTTCAGTTCTTTACAAAACCGGCAATATTGACAATGCAACAGGGAATGAATTGACATTTATCTTAATATTTTACGAAACTTTCACGCATCAAATATGCATAATGAAATAGCTCTAGTGATATTATTACATTCCCTTTATTACTTAAAAGATTTGGTTCGGTTCCATATCAAATTTTATGGTTTAATGGCATAGCAACCTTAAAAGGTTATTTAACGCCAAAGCCATCGTCGTAAAAGAACACTAATGATATGATTTAATCCGTCGTTAGGGAGATAAGGACACACATACTTTTTTCAAGGGTATTAGTCTGAAAGTGAACGTAATTATATGACCACATTTTGACTACGCTAAGAGTCCAACAAGTTAGGCATTGCACCTTCTTACTCAAGTATAAAAGAAATGTATGATCTAATAGTCTACTTATTTTGTTTTTGGCGGTTTTTGGTCATTTTGTTTTAGTTTATTTATTTATTTATTTATTTTAATGTTATAGGTCCCACACTTGCAAGAGAAACATTAATATATATTCTAAAAATTTAAAATAATTTAAAAAAAAATCAAAATTAATAGTTAATAACAATGAAAATCAAAAAAATTGAATTTGAATAAAGAAACTTGCTGTCATATGTTCCCTGGAAAAATGTCATTAGTTTTTAATAGCACAAAATATCTGCTGCTAGCCAGTGCATCAACTCTTAGAACTAATTAAAAGACTGTATGCAACTAATAAATCTTCAGTCAAATTTTACTCCTAATTAGTGAGCTCCCTAAAATAAACACTTGACCCTTATCCCAATAAAATGTTAGTTAATTAACATCGTATTTCAAAGAAAACCCTTACCTCGCCTGATGCCTTACATATTTAGCTTTTCTTAAAGCACCAAATAACTGTCTGAACAAAAATTTTGATTGATGATCCCCTGTCATTGGCTCTAGCATCTTTAATTCTATCCTACTTTTATTAGTTAGATTCCGACTCTGGACATGTGAACATAAAAAAACTCAAGAAGTAAAAGGACCCCAAAACAAAAGAATTTTTGAATGAAGATACTTGCTCGATAAATAGACAAATCCACAGGACTTCCATTAACTTAAATGGACACTTGTAAGTAATAAAAAAATTTTGAAACAGCATATTTAAAAACTTAAAAAAAAAAAAGAATTCATCGCTGTGAATATATTGTTAGTAAAAGAATTACACCTAATTTGCATTCACACACACACACACACACACACACACATATATATATATATATATATATATGTATATATGCACAAAGTTTGTCCGTTGTCGGTTTGTTTGTGTGATTCCTTTTATTATTGTTGTTGCATGTTTATCAAAAGGCTATGATACTTCTTACAACCTAATTTGTTTTCTTTAACATTAATTGGTTTTCTTGTATTAGGAGTATTTGTTAGCGGATGGGATATCTCTGTTTACGATTAAAATAAAATATTCTAAATAAATATGCACATAAAAATTCTATAACCATCAAAACCGCAACAATGTAACGACATACTTAAATATATACTCAGGAGGAAACGCCAAACGATGTTCGCCGGACAAGAGATTTAAAGTTGGATTACAGTCGAGCGTATTGAAATTAAAACAATTACTTGGCACAAGAAATGAGTTGAAAATAAATGTTGCATAATTTGCTCAAAGCATAAATACTGACATTCAGAACAGAATTCACAGTTTTTTTTCATTTAATTTTTTTTTCTGAGGACGAAATATCATAAATGCTTTGAAAAGAGACAGACACTATTAGTGAACTCATAAGCGAAATTCTCCAATGGAACCCTGCACACGAACATGCCAGTTATGGGCTACAACAAGAACCTACATATGACAACTCTATACGGACAAAGGATGTAGTCTCGGCGACCTGATGGAAACGATGGATTATAAGAATGAATGGCGAGAGAGATAGAGTCAGGGAAACCCGTGCTAGCAGCACGACTTGATGATGGTAATATAACCCTCAAAAGCTTTTTTTTTTCGGTAACGATAACCAAACTTATAATCTTAAACGTTTATTGATAAAAGTTAAGATCAATAGTTTGGTTTCGGTTATTTTTGCTTGATGGTGTATCAATTTTCGCAGATTATTTAATAAAACCATCCTTGTAAAAGAACAATGGAATAAGGGGGTTCATGCCTTACCCCAGGGTATAAGTAAAAAAAAAACGTAACTGGAGTTTAAACTCTCTTACAACAGCACATGAGCCACTTCACTATGAAGACTCCCCTATCCCAATGTACCATATTCACAATTAGGACTATGTGCGAAATAGACGTATAATGTTCATTACTATAGAATATATAAAGAACATAGGAATCTCTGAATTCGAAAACGCGTAACGACTTCTTGTTCAGGTACGAAACCTTTTTATTAACTTTGAGTTAAAGGTTTCGACGTAAGGAGGAGAGACACAATCTTCTATGCTGTCTTATTCATTTGGCCCCCATCTCGAGCGGCCCTCATAGGGCGCACGTTCGCCTCGCGCCTGCGAGCTCCAAAAGTCGATCCTTCTCGTTCGGTGTCTAGTACTCGACTCTTTCTCGCTTCAAATTCTCACACAAACCTCTGCGCGCTTCCGGTACGTGACGTCACCCGCACCCTGTCACCCAGTATCGTCTCGGACTATTATGACATCTGAGTGACACCTCCATCCGCCCGTGCGCACCCGCGTTAACACCTGCTTTAATTTTACACCCAACCAACCCATGTGCTGAGCCGAAAGGTTCTCAGCCCAACTAAACTCAAAGGCGTGAACCGAAATCCCTCGGCTATTTTATAACACCAAGTGAAAAAGTGTTTCGCTTATATATTCATTAACAAGCTTGTTTGATCCTAATAAAAGTTTAGATGGGAAGGCAAATGGCAATAGGAAAATCTGACTATGGAAAATTCTTGTGGACAAAATCTTTTGTAAGTAGTATTTACTATTCAAGTGTGTTGTGTACGTTTAATCATTACGATTAATAAGCATGTTTACAAACTGAGTGGCCTCTGTGTTTCAGGGCCACTTCGAGTTGTTTTTAGTTCATATATTGCAGTGTTTTGGTTTCGAACATTTTTCGCACGTGGTGAGTTTGGTTAAATCATTTGTGTTTGGTTATATCATTTGGAATGCATGTATCTGTAGTTTACTGGTTACATCAATGATTTCTTGTTAATGAATCATTTGTGATGGACACTTGACACACAATCGATAGAAGTTTCGTCTCTCTGCATACACAGCAATTTTATCTAACAAAGATTTTGATGCATAAACAATCAGTCTGTCATTCTGCATCAGTAGAGCTCAAAGACCTTCCAGGTTTATATCTATTTGCACGGTTTGCATCACAATTGTGTCAAAATACGTAAGATTTAAATTCTGGCTAATCTTCATCGTGAGATTCTCAAGAATCGATTGCAGTGTTCTCACAGAAAAGATGCATAAAAGATATTTGATGGACAGGTTTACAATAAATGATGAAAAATAGGCAAAGTGACCTACATTTCTTGTAACTCTCTTTTTTCGAAGTCAGAACTGGCAACATTTGTGTTATACGAGGTTCGGCTCAAAAGTTCATTGGTTGACCAAGTTACTCTCATGAAATGTTACCAAATGAGGTTTATTTTTCGACATAGCCCTTTTTTGCGATCCACACACATCTGCCAAGGTCGGGAAGTGTTTGGAGGCAATTATTTAAAAAGTCAGCAACAAGGGATATGACATAATGAACTTTTCAGCCAATGAACTTTTCAGCCCAAACTTAATGACCATGCCAAGGAAAAATATCTCCATACATGATAATGCATTTTATTGAGTCAAATTCATGACCATTCACATTAACGACTTGCATAACTTGTTATGAGACCTAATCTTATTCTTCTGACTGAAACCTAATAAACTATTATTTAAGATTAATCCTGCTCTTCAGAGCGCAATCGAATCAATTATTGTTTAAGACCTAATCATGCTCTTCTGACCGTAACCTAATCAAGTACTGTATAAGACCTAATCATGCTCTTCGGATGACAACCTAATCAAGTATTGTTTAAGATATCATGTTTTTCTGACCACAACCAAATCAATAATTGTGTAAGACCTAATCAGGCTCTTTTGACCGTAATCTTATCAACTATTGTATAAGACCTAGTCATGCTCTTCTGACCACAGCCTAATCAACTATTGTATAAGACCTAATCAAGCTCCTCTGACCACAACCTAATCAACTATTGTATAAGACCTAATCACGCTTTTCTGATCACAACCTAATCAACAATTTTGAAAGACCTAGTCATGCCCTTTTAACCACAGCCTAATCAACAATTGTATTAGGCCTAATCATGCTCTTCAGGCCGCAACCTAATCAAGTATTGTATGAGACCTAATCATGCTCTTCTGACCGCAACCTAATCAAGTATTGTATATGACCTAATCATGGTCTTCTGACCGCAACCTAATCAAGTATTGTATATGACCTAATCATGGTCTTCTGACCACAACATAATCAACTATTGTGTAAGAACTATCCATGCTCTTCCGACCACAAGCAAATCAACTATTTTATAAGACTTAATCACGCTTTTCTGAGAAAAACCTAATCAACTATTGTATAAAACCTAATCATGCTCTTCTGATCACAACTTAATCAAATATTGTTTAAGACATAATCATACTCTTCTGACCGTAACCTAATCAAGTATTGCTTAAGACCTAATCATGCTCTTCTGACTGAAACCGAGTCAACTATTGTATAAGACCTTATTATGCTCTTTTGACCATAAACTAATCAACTATTGTTTAAGACCTAATCATCCTCTTCAGACAGCAACGGAATCAACTATTGTATAAGACATAATCGTACTCCTTTGACCGTAACCTAATTAAATATTATATAAGATCTAATCATGATCTTCTTACCACAACCTAATCAACTATTGTATAATACCTAATCACGGTTTTCTGACCACAACCTAATCAAATATTGTTTAAGACTTAATTATACTCTTCTGGCAGCAACCTAATCAACTAACTTATAACACCTGATCATACTCTTCAGACCGCAAACAAATTAACTATTGTATGAGACTGAATCATGCTCTTCTGGCCGCAACCTAATAAACTATTGTTTAAGTCCAAATCATGCTCTTCTGATGCAACGAATTAACAATTGAATAAGACCTAATCATGATCTTCTGACCGCAACCTAATAAGCTATTGTTTAAGACCTAATCTTGCTCTTCAGAACGCAACCGAATGAACTATTTTATAAGACCTAATCATGCTCTTCTAACCGTAACCTCATCAAGTATTGTTTAAGACCTAATCATGCTCTTTTGACCGTAACTTAATCCATTATTGCTTAGGACCTAATCATGGTCTTCTGACGAATCCTAATCAACTATTGTATAAGACCTAATCATGTTCTCCTGACCGTAATCTAATCAACTATTATTTAAGACCTAAACATGCTCTTCCGACCGTAAACCAATCAACTATTGTATAAGACCTAAACATGCTCTTCCGACCGTAAACCAATCAACTATTGTATAAGACCTAATCATGCTCTTCTGACAGTAACTTAATCATCCGTTGTTTAAGTACTCATCATGCTCTTTTGACTGCAACCTAATGAACTATTGTATATGACCTACTCATGCTCATCTGACCATAAACTAATCAACTATTGTATTAGACCTAACCATGCTTTTCTGACCGCAATCTAATCAACTATTGTATATGACCTAATTATGATCTTCCGACCGTAACCTAATTAACTATTGTATAAGACGTAATCATGCCTTTCAGACCACAACCTAATCAACTATTGTATAAGTCCTAATCATTCTTTTCTGACTACCACCTAATCAGCTATTGTATAAGACCTAATCATGCTCTTCTGACAGCAACCTAATAAACTATTGTATAAGATTTAATCTTGCTCTTCGGACCACAACCTAATCTACTATTGTTTAAGACCTAATCATGCTCTTCTGACCCTAACCTAATCAACTCTTGTATATGACCTAATCCTGTTCTTCTGACGCAACCTCATCAACAATTGTATTAGACCTAATCATGCTCTTCTGACCGCCACCTAATCAAGTATTATTTAAGACCTAAACATGCTCTTCCGACCGTAACCTAATCAACTATTGTTTAAGACCTAATCATGATCTTCTTCTGACAACAATCTAATCATTTATTCGTGTTGCATCATCAACTTGATCCAGGATATAACCCCTCTGTTTTGGAGTGGAATCCTCGTGTACCTTTCTCTGTGTTACCTTTTAATGAAACAGATAACCTAGGTGACGCTTATACTAGAAATTTTCCATGGACATGGTACTATTTCTGTAGCTTCGAGGAGTAATGGCAATGTGCCTTATGGTCAGAGGAGTTTTTCTTTGGATTGTCTTTTCGGGATGCTGCGTTGGGTGCGGGTTTTTCGTAGAGTAGCTTTTTATCTCTTTTCTGTGGTCGAATTTTCGTTGTCCTTTGGATTCCCGATAAGCAAGCAGGTCCCCCAGTTCTTCTTGGATGCAAGATATTTCTCTTGTTGCCGCATGACGGGGTGAGGGGAGAAACTAAGAGAAAGAAAATCAGAAAAAGCGAGAGAGAGAGAGAGAGAGAGAGAGAGAGAGAGAGAGAGAGAGAGAGAGAGAGAGAGAGCTAACCATTACGTATTTCTGGTGTCTTGCTTCTGATAACTCTTTGATTCAGTAGATCAAAACATTCTTTCGGTCCGGCTTGATAACCGGATACAATCACTTTTGCAATAATTTACCCATATGTCCATCTTCTCTGACAGTCAAATACTGTCTAGATTTGGATGCTCTGACCTGAATTCGAAAGGCATCCCTTTGTCACTTAATAAAACCTTTATCTAAATTTTCTGACTGCTCAGCATGAACGTCAAAGGATAGCTGTGACGATGTCGGGAATTTGTTATTTGTTTTGCCAGTGGGTATGTGCCAATCAGTGATTTAGTTTCTTTAAACGAAGCAGCACCATTCGATCACTGATATAATATAAATCTCTTGGTGTAGTGGTTAATGTGCTGGCCAGCAACATTATAGTCAGCGATTTTGAACTCTAGTCGCGTTATTATGTTAAATTTCGAACGAATACTTTTGCTAATACAACTATCGGTTTAATAGTACCACTACTGTTCAAGAAGGATTGGGATTAAATAACCAATGAAAGTTTAGTTTGGTTTGGTTTCTTTGCTTTATGGCATATCAACCTTTGTAGGTTATTTAATGCCAAAGCCATTCTCCTTGAAGGACAGTAGTGGTACTATTTAACCCATAGCTAGGAGGATAAGGGGGTTCATACCGTTCCCATGGGTATTTGCCCGAAAGTGAACGTAATAGAGCGACTGGAGTACGAACTCCCAATGAAAGTTGATACGTCATTAAAATCAAGAAACCAAACAAAACCTCTTCTTTTGAAAGATATCATAAGATACCCTTATACCAAATGGTAGTTTTTGGAAATAGTATCTGCCGTATGGTGATTTGAATTTTGTCAGCAACTGAATATCTGTATCCATCTGAATAAGCCGGTAAGTAGTCTTGACATCGAACTTGGGAAAACATCTCGGCACCTGAAAAATGGTATTCTAGCTTTGGTATCTTGCCTCAAGGTAAAGTCGCATATTTCCATCTATATTGTGTAAACATATTTACCAACCCCTCCGCTCGGGCAGGATATAATATGAAGTCAATTTTTAAGCTGAGTTTAACAGGTTTGAATTCACAGTTTTCCTTCTCCTAGATTACTTCCCTCACCAAGGCTGAAGAACCTAGTCTGTCCTACTACTTACCCATAGCTGGAGGGAGAATGATTGGATTCATGCCTTTCCCAAGGGTATTAGTGCTTTGTGAAATACAATCAGCCTCGTCCAGGATTCAAACTCGTGTCGCCGTGTCCATTTCCTACGACGATAACCATTGCACCTCAATTTTGTGTAAATAAGCTAGATTTAAAAGCCAATTTGTTGATTCTAACACTTTTCCCATAACATCATTTTTTTCTCGTTATTAAATTCACGTTTTATTGCATACTACTGTGCGTTTAGGGTTTTTCTTTGATGGGTCAATGTGTGGTTACACATTCCTATTGATAACAAATTCTTGAATCATTTTTACTGAAGTGAACTGGAACTGTTTTGACAAGATTTTTACTGTGCTGATTGGTTTCCTGGTACTTGTTTACCGTGTGTTTTGTTGCGTTTTATAATCTCTCCTTACAGTACAGTGTTGGCTTACTAATCTTAGTTATTCTGATAATGTTATCCCTACAACCTCTAGTCTTATGTATATCAGGATTGTAAAATTTACGATCACGCCAATTCGAATTGTATTTATACGGAATATCAATTCAACCGAAGCACTTCATTGGCTTTCCCATTTATACAGCTAATCTTGTTACGCTTGACTGAATTCCTCAGTTTGGAAGTCATTCTGCATCTTTATTTTCTGAAAGCGTTCAGTGAAATCTTATGACTAGCAATGTGTTTCACTGTGCTCTTGTGTCTTTAGTTGGTCAAAGTTTGTGAATGACTTGACTGTTTGAGAGTATGAGTCTTACCTGTGAAAAAAAATTAATCTCACAGTTGGGGCATGGAAAATACTTGGATATTGTCAAATGTCAAACCTTTAGATTGTTCTTCCGAAAATTAAATATTGTGCATTACATCAGTCTGGATAAGCTGTTTCTTATCAGGAAAGTTATGTCGATATTTTGTTTGTGCACCTGACACAGTGTGGTGTTGATGTCATTTGAATCTTATCGATGATAGTCCAATAGTCAATTTTTTGTCATGCATCTTGAAATTGAAGTAAACATGCTGAAATTATGATTTTTTTCCATATTTAAGGAAATTTTAACCTTATTTGGGTGGGTTTATGTTCTTGCATCTTCAACGATTATGTAGAAAGTATTATACAGGGCCTTTTACATCGGTTACCTAGTAGGCTGGAGCTGTAGAATATTCTAACTGCACCTCTGCAGAGGGGTACGAACCCCGCCAAACAAGTTTCCTGGATATGACACTAAACAATCTGATGGTGAAGTAACAGTAATGTTGGAGCTATGGGGAATGCGGAGTACCCCTTCATTGCCATCGCTCTCCGGTCCACTCTGACTCAGAGTTGTAGCAACTGATAGGGCCCTATCTATGGGTCAAATAGAACTAAACTACGTACGTATACTAAACTGAATTGCTTGAAATAGAACTAATTATTTGTATAAAATGGATTTTGTATTTCATAACATAGAAAGGCTGATATGCCATAAAACCTAAACAACCAAACAATCTTTAACAATGGAATTTGAAGTTTCTTATGTTTTGCTTAAGGTAAGAACATTTTCAAACGCCAGTATATCACCATTTCTCTGATAATCTTTCTAAATATCCACGATACTTGTACTGGCATCATTCTTTCAGATTCCTCTTTTTCTGTGAAAGAAAACTTTGTTTTTACTTGCATTTTACATCTTTTTAGAGATTCATCCAAAGATTCATTGATTTCTTTATGAGTTTAAGACGACTTACTTAAACATTCTCACAAGATTTTATTATGTATGATTTTTATTATGTAAGAGATTTATTGTAACAAGTATCAGCTAACTACCTTTTCTTTTATTTTTAAATGTCTTGGCGGTTGTAACATGTTAATCCTTCATCACCGATTCGTTGTAATATGTGATTCACTTGCTGATCAACTTTAAGTTCATTTACTATAAATTATAGGTCAATGTGTTGTCTAAACAGTCTAAATGTTTCTGCTTGGTTTGGTATTGACCAATCCATCATTAGAGATATGTTTTTTATTAGCTAAGTTGATATTTATATCCTCTCTACACTCACACGCAGAGCAAGTTTGTAAAGACGGCCTACGTCCCTTGTTCGTAGTTTTTTTTTTTTTGTTTTTTGATACAAGAAAAAACTTCGTGGGGAAATTCAATAAATATGAGGATTTTTTGTTTCGGAAAAAGTAAAATACATTTTTCTTCAGAAATTATTCCATGAATTTCAGCTCTGCATTGTTTGGAATTGTTACATCGCAAAAATCAACTTAATCTTCAAAAATATTTTTTGTGGCTATTCATATAGGCTTTTATAGGTCTGTCATCAAATTTTTGGTGGTAGAGAACTTCAAACCATGTGAAATTTACAGAACATTGTTTGAAGTGTACGGAGAAGCATGTTTTAATAAAAAAAAAGTTTACAAATGGGCTAAACGTAGGTTTACATCAACGAGCCTTAATCGAACAGACAGTCAATAGAGTGGAAATATACTGACTATACAGTAAAAAATGTACCCGGCGCAGCGGTAAGTAAGAAGATGATGCTGACAATCATTTAGGATATGAAAAAATCATCACTGTTGATTTTTGAAAAGATGCAACTGTAAACAGTGTTTCCTATTGCCAAATTCTTTGGCAATATTCACTTTATTTAGTGAATAATCCTCATAAATTTGTAAGGATCAAACAAAATTACTTTTTGTGTTCATGTTTATGCAGTAGAATGTGAAAGTCTAAAAAGAAGCTTCCAGTTGATAGGTGACATATTCTTAAACAATATCCGAACTCTTCATTTAAAACGCTTATTTTTTTGGAAACAATGGAAAAATTTGAGTTATTTTGAAAATATTTTTAGCTTTTGCTTTCGTATTCATTCTGGTTTAGTGTCGTGTAATATTTTGGTGTGTATTCCTTTTTAAGCGAGTAGCTTGTTTTGACAAATCTAAACACGTGTTTTGAGTCATCAATTATGCATGTAATAAATACTCCGTAATTGCCAAGGGTTGTTTTGTCGTTGAATTTATGTTTTTTGCGCTTTTTTTTACGACTGTTACCATGTAGAAATAAGAAAGACAACAAACCTATTTGATATTGGTTTATTTCCTTTACTTGCAACTGATTGAGTTGAGAGTGCAGGGTGGACTGAAGAGAAAGTCTAAAGTGTGTTCAGATGCTACATACCAAGTAGGCGTAATTAAACAGTTCTCATATTACTATTATTATATAAGTATATAAACATATTGGTATATATGTATATACGAACGTATATATGTATGTCAGCGGATAAACCCTTAAGTAAAGTCAATGGCTATCAATCACAACATTCTGTGACTGATAGAAATATTTTGATAAATGGTCGATGTATTCTCATATAAAAGTGCCGGGGTGATAGACTCTTTGCTTTTGTGGAAGCATTCATCTAGGTGAAGAAAGATGCGATGTAAAACCTGCTGGTTTAATCGCATCTAATTATACAGGTTGGCTCTTTATGTATTCATGTAATTGATGCTTAGCAAATGAGATTTACTCAGTGCAACGTCTCTTTTTACAATAAAAAACCTTCAGGAACTGGTGTTGGTTGATGTAATGAGGTTTTTACGAAATATCATACGCTGGTCATATACGAATTAGCGGTGCCAGCCATCATGTCTCTTTGCATCAGGTCGCTCAAAACGCTACTGGTACTATGTAACCCAGTACTACCTGTTTTAAATTCGGGTCAACAGCGACTAAATCGAAACCTCCTTTGAGTTTTTCTAGAGAGGTGGGTTGCGAGACACCCAGTTTGATTAAAATCTAGGCTTTTCAAACGGAGGAGGTTCTTTTTTCAATGACCATGTAGCACATTATTTCTTGGAGTGCTTGACCCTTTTCTTTGTCAAGTCATCCAACTTGGAAAACAACTCTGATATATCATCTGCGGTTGACGGAATTACTTGATATCTTACTTCGGCTTGTCACTGGTTAATAATCATGAAGGCATGGAGAATGGTGTTCGTGATAGCGTTGACCGCTGTAATTCTATGATGTATAAATGTTCCCTTACGATTTATTCATCTACCGAAAAAATCTCATGGTGATGGTGGTGTGGCGACGAATGGAGACTTGACTAGTTGGAAACATGCGGCTACACATCTACATATGAACCGAAGGAGTCTTATCCTAATATCGTTGTTGTGTCCTCCTATGACAAGTACTGATTCCAGTTGAAACTCTTGTCTCTCAGTAGCCATAATTAGGACAGGACTACTCACCGATACGGAGAAATGCTGATCGTAGCAGCGTGAGATTTTGAGCGATGGCAGTGATCTCTAAAAGATTATGCAGTTCACACGAATGTATCTGCAACCAAGAAAAACGGCAAATCATAACAAGGTTTGTATAAAAGCAACACGCTTAAAATGTTTTAACTTGAAAAATAAGACAATTTGCATATGAGTCGTAATTTTCAGTTGTCTGCTTTTTATGCTATACACCATTTTTTTAGTTATTTAAATAAATATGAAATGCTAATTAGAATCCTGAATTTCTTCATAAATAGAAGCATCTATATAATCAAGGACCGCTGTTATAATCGGAACCCTAGGAATTCACAGATCATCTAATATGTTGTATACCAAAGAATGTTGTGCTTTAACGATAAAATACTCCATAAATTCTTCCCTCGTCTGAGTGGAAAGATGAGTTTCAATTTCAGCAGAATTCGACAGGTCTTATATTAAAGAAAGATTTATTGGCAAATGTATAAAGCCATCAGGTGATTTACGATATTTAATACCATTTGATTTCTTCTTATGAAGATGTCGTAAAGTCTATGCTCTTCACAATCCATACATTTGTAAAATTATGAGCTGTGAAAAAACTGACACACAATTATAAGCGATGCTTTAGTTTCATTTTGATAAAAAATAGTCTTTAGACAATAGTAGTAATGCCTTGCTCTTGAAATAAGACATTTTAAATATTTCAAATTAAGCACAATTTATGTCCAAATTTCAAATGTTTTCCTTTCTTCACATTATTGCAACTTTTATTTTTTGTTCCGAAAGCTTTCAAATATTTTTGATTAATGTTTTTGTTAGTATTAACAATCAAATGTATATACAGATTTCAGACGTACCTTTATAACTTTTTAATCAAGAAGGATAGTATAGGGTTATCAAAAGAGAAACCGAGAGAGAAAAAAGAACTAGAGTAAGAGAAAATGAAGTGGTGGTGACATGAATAATAAACAATACAAAGAAAATAGAAGAAAAATATGAGAGAATCAGGAGACAGTACAACAAAGAGAAATAATGAATGGGTGAGACATAGAAAGAGAAATAGATAGATCGATAGACTTTCTTAATTTCTATTTTTCTGTTGCTTAATCCATACTCTAACACAGGACTTTTCCATGACAGCCATTCTCTTTCTCTCTCTCTCTCTCTCTCTCTCTCTCTCTCTCTCTCTCTCTCTATCTATCTATCTATCTATCTATCTCTATCTCTCTCTCTCTTTCTCTTTGAATTCTTGTTTAATGTCTTTCTCTTATTAGAATAGAAATCAATAAAAATTGACTTATTGTCGTCAGATCACAGAAAATAAGTAGAGATACGTCTTTCTTGATTTAAAACGGGTGGTGGGGTTGTAACAGTCGCTACTGTAAGCAACTTGATTCTTCGTTTACATCTAACTAATATCATCATCATCTACGAGGAATACTACAGAGCCAAAAATAAGAGCCACCCAGTGAGAATCGAACTTACTAGCGATGATTAGAGAGCCAAGCTTGCAAACCATTTCACCACGCCTGGATCCCCAAATGACTAAAATTAGAGCATAAAATTTACTGGCTAAGACATATAAATATTCAAAGTTGTAATTTTATGAAAAAAATTTTGCGTGTTTGTGTGTGAATGAATTAAAATTTTTCCGTAAAATGTTAGGAAATTTTGATTTTTACTATATTACAACCCATTTTCCAAAGAACAGGAATTTCGTAGTTGTAATCATCATCATCATCATCATGTCGGTCCGCGAGCACAGATTTCCCTGACTCTCCCTCACCATTTGTCTCTATCGTCCATTGCATTCGGCAGGTCCTCTAGACTACATCATGTATCAGTACAGAGCGGTTGTATATAAGTTCCAGCTGGTCCTCCAACACCTACTCGTCTATGGTAAGGAGTACTCTGGAAAACACCACTTATGAGCACGCCCTTACGTGCCCAGCAGTGTCTCGCATGTTTTGTTCGTCTGGCTGGAAGGGTTTTAGAGATGGGAGGTAGGTGACAGTGCAGCTGCTTTTTTGTGGATTGTTGCTTCTAGGATTTGTTCAAAAGTAATACGTGGCTCCAATTTATGTGATATATATATATATATATATATATATATATATATATATATATATATATATATATATACAAGATAAACACAAGCTGGGCAATCTCAAGAATCAGTTGATACAGAAATAAAGAAGATCTATCTCTTCGCAACTGTTCTGTTGTTGCTGTTAAGAGAGAAGAAAATGCTTTTCGTGTGTGATATCCGTCGTCGGTGAATTCTTTTTTTCACCCTTCTACTCACAAGAAATTAAATAGAGACTCGTGACAAAGGATATTATCATTCATTTCTATAATTTTGTTTATGGCAAGCGTTCCCAGACCTGTCATTTCGGATTAAATTTTCTGACTGACATTAACTATAGCCGAGGTTAAAAGCGCGGTAAGGGTAACCCTTAGGCTAACTTTTTAAGGCCATATTTTTCCAGTGCAAGTATCATTGGGAACGAGAAAAGTTTTGGTAAACGGGCCAACCTTTGGCTGTTAACCAAAACCAATGATTGGAAAACGGGAAAAGTTTTCATTTTATTGACTTTTACATCAAAGATTATTTCCAGTACACATGACAATATTTTCACTAAATTAATATTATTATTATATAGATCATATCATTATAAATATTATGCAGTTGTAATATTTATCTAATTGGGAAAATAAATATCGATATTCCGTCAATTTTGACCTATTATAATAGGACTTCAAAAATGCCGAAAATGCTTTCAGAATTTACAAACTAGAAGAACATAAAACTGTGACAATACCCACTCGGCTCCTCGAATACATCAACTTCTTTGAAACCATTTCAATCTTGGCTGGGGATCATCTAGTGGTTCCGATAGGGGTATCGCACATTTCTTTACGGCACAAGAAATACAATCAAAGGAGTGGGAGAAAAAGAACAAACGAACAAACGAATAATATGCTTGGGTTAACTTAAGTTCAAGAGGGTGATTCTGTGATACTGTGCATTTCTTTGTGCATTTGTAGACTAACACTAGCGTGGATTTCTAGCGAAATTTCTACAAAGCTACTAGGAATGCCAACTCATCTTGACTGGTCTTCCCTCACTTTTGCTGGACTCTGTCTCCCGCCGACTGGTCACTTCTCCCGTCCGGTGTCAACTCCATCTGCCACTCTCTGTCGCCCGTGGCCAACTGCCTTTTCTGAGTTCCTTTGTCCAACTCCCTACTCGCGTTCTCTTCCTACTCCCGGTCGCGTCGAGATCTCGTGTCCAAACCCTTTGTCTTGTTTCGCGCCAAAACAGACAAAGGAATCGTCTGCTTGGCGGACCACCTACACAGTGTCACAAAACAATATTTGACAGGGAGGCTCAGAACAGGTTGAAGTGTTTAAAAAAGAGTCAATAGTCCTTTAGAACAAACAAAATCTATTGCTGAATGTGATGATTTAAAAGACAGAGAAGCTCTTTCTAAAAGATTCAAAATATAATCATCAAAAGAAATTATATTTAGAGTGGTGCATGAGCTTTCTCAGCACCAAGAATTGTCAAGAAATATCTGTCGACTCTCAGCAGATGAAGAAAATGTTAAACATGTCATTCATTCGAATAACAAAACGAATGTATTTCTTAGAGGAAGAGGTTTCTCACATGAAATAGCAATTCTCATCAGGCATCTTTTAGAAAGATACTGAAAAACAACATTTTTTAACAGATATTTTTTTTTTCATAATTTCTTTTAAAGGTTGTTTGGGTGATTTGAATTTGAGTTACTTGAACTAGAAGCATGAAGTTATGATTTGAATTGGGAACTTGACCATTTTTCTGTGGTCTTCAAACTTCAAAGTTTTTCGACTGGCACTTCTACGCCCACTCTGACTGTCTATCTACGAGTGTGAAATTTTTCAAGTATGCTTCCTTGATTTGGATCCAGTTTTCAAATGTAAATAAATATATAATTTACGGGTGATATACAAATCAAGCTAGCATCCCGTTATTTTAATATATTTACTTGTAAACTTCTGGGATGTTAAAATTCGAAATTTCGTTAAAACATAAACATCCTTGTTTGCAGTTTCCGTTAAAATACATATGATATTGTCACACATTTTCTCCCATCAACTTAGAATATAAAAGGGTTAATGTTCTCAGTATATAACATACGTCAATACCATATGTGATGTGAGCGACGAATCATGTAACTATGCGATACAAACTACGTTATGATATTGCTTTTTATAATTAGGAATCAAGTGGCAAAAGCTGCTTGGTAGCGCCAGGAGTGACAGTACTGCCTTGAGCTACCAAAACTGTGTTATCACTCCTGGTTGGTGGCTTATGAGGGTAGGGTATCGCATGTGCTTTTACACGTTGTATGATGAAAAAATGGTTTTTATAATTAGGAGCTAAAAGATAATATCAGAGGCGTTCTGATAATATTTGTAGACATTAGATAAAGACTTTATACTCCTTTTTTCGTAAAATGACGAAGCAAAACTTTGCAAATTGATCCACAATGTTCTGTTAAATTTATAAGTTTCACATCTAAAGGTTAATATTGGAACTCGGATGCTAAGCTTGCAGTTAACTGATAAATGTTTAAGTAACAAGAATTTGATACTCTATATGTTCTTCTTTTTCGTGATGCGATCAGTTCTTTTTTCTCTCTCTTTCAATTTGCTCAAATATGGATTCAGTTGTTTAAAGCTTGAACTTTCATGAATCTTTTTGATTCTCGTTGTAACAACATTCCATAATCATATTGATACTTTTATTGAAGAAGGAATTAAGGAATCAAATTTCTATTCTAAATTCATCTCCGTTATAATTTCATGATGATTATCATGTCACGCCGCAAGCACGGATCTCCCTGACTCTCTCTCGCCATTCCTCCTTATCGTCTATTGTTTCCAGCAGCTCTTCCAGGCTACATCTTGTATAGGTACAGAGCTGCTGTATATAGGTTCTAGGTGGTCGTCCTGGCTTTGCTCATCCATGTGAGGGGTTTCACAGAAATATATCGATTATGTTTGTCCTTACTTCATCAGCAGTGTCCCGTATGTTTGGTTCGTCTAACTTGGTTAGTTTGCTGATCATTCAAAATAATCATTCAGTTGTAAGTTAGAGTGGAAATTGCTTTTATGCTATCATTTTAAGAGTAAGGGTGTTGCTTGAATAGAAATCTTGCTATAGTGTATAGTTTTTACTGGGTTATATATACAGTTACATATATATAAACCTAACGAGAATTGTCATAGATTTTAACATTTGTGCTCGATAGCCTTAAAAGTGACTTAAATGTCTTATGAAGATACTTAATAAAATTGTGACACAGTGGGTGGCATTTCTCTGTGTGTGTGGGTAAGAGCTAAACAAAAGATTCCTTTGTATGTTTTGGCGCGAAACCCACTCAGAGGGCTTGCGTGCGAGATTTCCCACGAGACCGGAAGAGGACGAGGGAAGGAACGTCCCAGAGTCAAGAGAATCAGTCAAGAGAAGGAAGCAGAACGGAGAAGTCGACAGGAGAGAGCAGTCAACATAAGTCGGGGGAAGCCGACTGCTAGGATGTGTGGACCCAGATGCCGGACTGGCCAACATGAGAAGATGAGTCAGCATTCCTGGTGACTTTGTGGGAATTTCGCTTGAATACACGCTCGCGATAGCCAGCAGATGCACGCAGAGCGGCATAAAAGTGTCAAAAACTCCCTTCTTGCACTTGGATCTAACTCAAGACCTTGATTGTTTGTTCTCTTTCCTTTCACACTTTCGATTGTGTATGTTGTGTATTGTGTGTCTGTAAAGAAATGTGATATACCCCTGGCCGGAGATGAGAGAAAGTACTTGACGATCTGAAGATCATGAGTGGTTTAGGAGGTTGAGATAGTTGGGGTCGGCCAACGGTCTTGTGTCACAAGATATCAAAGCCGTATTTTCTATGTTTCTCGAAGTTATTATAAGTTTTGAATATTTAATTTTACGGCTTTTGTTATAAATACCAATTTTAAATCCGTTTATGATGCAACTTCTTAAATAAATGAAACATCTCCACTTGTTTTAACAAGCACTATAAAAAGGAAAAAAAAAGGACCGAAATATGTTGAATGCACATTTTAAGACATTTATTTTGCAACTGATTCCATTTCTAACGATGCAAAACTTAATTACTTTGAGTAATCGCAGGTTGACAACATTTTAAAAATATTTTTCCAATTTTAATCTGCTTTCTCTTATAATCTGACGTCGCAAAGTTATTGGCAAGTCTTTTCAAAAGTTTTAATTAAAAATTCTCTTTTGAAACTATTTTAACTAGTAGAATAAAAATGTCAAATGTCGAAATATAAACCATTATTTTTATCAATGATTTTAATGCTCTTAGTCATCTCTTTTGTTGGTCAATGATTTTATTGTACTGACAAGTCGTTGTTCAATTTTTTTTATTATCGGATTTCAACTTCTAAACTAAACTTTTTTTCAAAGATCGACATATCCTTCAACAGGCTTCACATGCTAAGCAACTTGTCGTCCCACATATCCATCGCCGTTAAATAGTGAGTTTTAACCAAACTACTTACACAATAATTTTAACTTTGTGTAAAAGCAAAGCTTAGTTATTTGATTTAGAGTAATGCCATGCTAAAAGCCACGTCAGATCACCGAAGTTAAGCAACAATGGTCCAACTCAATACTTATATGGGTAACTACTTTACAGCAAGAGCTGTGGATAACTAAACACCTTTCTGTCAGACTAGGCAAAGGTCAGTAATTATCAACACTTTTCACGTACTTATAAAATCTACCACTATCAAAAGGTATAAAAATTCTGATTGTTTACAGAATTTAAAAAAAAATGACATTTTTGGTAACGACTGCCTTGAGATACTAACGCAATTTAAGTCGGTGCTTAATGGGGTTCGATCCTCAAAAAGTTTCATTATCAGCATTCAAGCAAGTTGACAAAGAAAGCTAAAGATTTGGAATATTTAATGCCATGCAATCTTCTATTTGACCTAAAAATGAAATTTGAAAAAAAAAAAAAAAGCAAAATATTTTGTTTTCAGATTTTTTTTTCGTAAATGCAAACTCTGAATTGTTTGGAATTGATTTATCACAAAAAATATCTAAATCTTACAAGAATATTTGTTTTAAAGCAATTCAAAATGGTGGCAAATCGAAAAGAATATTCCAAACATGAACAGCAGTCGGTCAACAAATTTCTGGTGGCTGAGAAGTATATGACCTAGTTACCATGATGGTTGATTATATTATTTTTTATCTGGTTTGGTCGGGCCAAGAGTTTTCCCGTTCGCTGTTAAATTAGCTAATTTTTTTTTAGAGGTATTGTAAGTCAAATCGGAAAGTTCCAGCGAGTGTGCGTGCGACCAGGGACCTGTCACTTCTACACAGGAAGACTAAATGTAAAGAAAATAGATTCTTGTCTTGTTGCAAGTTTGATTGAGTAGATAGAAACACTGGGAAATTGGGGACACATGTGAGATGACACAATAACATAGTGAGATTACATCACTAACGATATCCTGAATTTAGATATATAAAGATTAGCAAATTTTGAAAAAGTTTTCAGTTGGCATTTAGAAGTTGGTGTTCGAAGAGTTTGGTCGGGTCGGGGGTGTCTCTTTGTGTCTTTGTTCATAGATCTTTACAGTTTTTATCTTTCTCGTGCTCCTGTATGCAGTCTGAACATCGAACAGTATATCTGGATAATAAAGCGATAATTTTCTATAAAAATATTGGACATATCACTGTTACACCAATACGTTCCAATAAATGATTGATAATTGTTGACAGAGAGTTCTTCTTGTCTTTGAGTTACCAACACTCTGGCAACTTTGTTCCAACGAATCACCCCGACCGTCAGAAGAAGTTCCCGATGAATTATGTCATTCCTTATCTGTGAATCTTTCAAACACAACTTGTGCACAAAGATAGATCAACAAACAATCTGGAAACGCATTTGACACCGTTACCAGGCTAAGAACTTTTTATTGTATTGGTATTAGTACCGACTCCAAGGCATAGTACCACATTTGATGCCGTGCCATGATAATGTTACAGTGGTGACGCGCCAAGATATTGTTACATTTAGTACCGTAACCAAGCATAGTGTTACATTTGATAACATTTATTATTAGTGAGAGTATAATATCACAAGTACAAACCATGTGAAATTTACAGAATAATGTGTGACTTGAACGGAGATGAATATTTTCGTAAAGATGTTTATAGATGGGCTAAATTTTGAAAATAAGGTCGAAATACTGTCAAAGATTAAGTCAGGCTCAGAAAGTCTACAATACCGAGCTCACCTGAAATAGTGGATTCAGTTAATATGCTATTTTCGGTTAGAAAAAGTTTCAATAGAGGTCATATCTGAACTAATGGAAATTTTATATGATGACCTTATATTTTTCAGGTTATGTGACATTGAGTTCCCAATAGAGTCCAGTTGCTTTAGTCAGTTTCGTTTGGAGCAGCTGCTTCATAATCGTTAAAATCTTGATTTTATTTCCTCTGATTTCCACTTGTGTGGCCTTCTCAGATACTTTCTGCGTGGAGCAAAGTTTTTAAGCATTGATGCAGTGAAGGACACCGTAAAAAATAACTAAAACCTCACACCCAAAAATTTCGATGCTGAATGAATAAAAATCTGGTTTTTCGATGGGAATTTTTTTTTAAGAGTATGAAGATTATATTGAAAAAAATAAGCAAAAATGTTTTCCTGAGCGAAATGAGACTCATTATATCGGAAAATTCACCTACTTTATTGAATGAACTTTTTAGATACCTAACTCTGTGTATTGCCCTGTCGACTGGGGCCGTAGAATATACCGACTGCTTCTCTGAAGAGGGGTAAGATCCCTCAAACGAGTGTCCTGTATATGACTCTAAACAATTTGATGGTAAGGTTCCAGTGATGCTTGGGCTTTGGGGAATACGGAGCACTCCTTCATTGCCATTGCTCCCAGGTCCACTCTGGCCCGGAATAGTTGCACCAGATAAGGGTTGAATAGAACTAAAATGTATGCTTTTGTTAAACTGTATTGTTTGAATTATAACTGTTTTACTAAACTGAATAGTTTAAAATAGAAAAGTTTTTGACAATTAAACTGCGTACTTACATTTAAACTGCGTACTTATGTTATATAGTCATCTATAGCATCACAACGACACAATAATTAAACAGACGCAAGGACAAAGACGCAAGAAGAAAGGACGCAGGAATGAAGGACGCAGGAAGGAACGACGCAGGAAGGAAGGAAGACGGAAGAAGACTCCTTTACAAATATATTTACCTCTCACTTTATTTGTAAGGTTTGAAAAGGGTTACTCAAAGTTTGCATGAGGGAGGATGCTGGAGACCGAACATAAACTTTATATTTTAACCCCACTGTTATGACCGTCACATTGTGTCTTTATTGTTCTCCTGATGTTGGGGTCTACTCCATCGGGGCTTTCCGAGGGCCCCCTCGGTCTGGTGTGGCCTTCCCTACCACATCTCGTCTCTAACCCTCTGGGAGTCTGCTGGCAACTGCTTTGGCACCCCAAACTCAACTGAGTTAAATAATAATTCAACGCCCACACGATCACCTACTGGATCTTTGAAATCGAATGTTTAATCGTCATCAAGCGGAAATAACTGTCATGCAGTTCAGAGGTTACTCTCTTCCGGTGCATGACTGTAGTGGCACAATGGGACCTTCACCTTGTCCCACCTCATAAGCCTTAATCCGCCCACGCGATCTCTTTCGATTACTGGCCATTGGAATGTGTCACTTCCTTCCGGTGTATCACCTTGGAATAGCATTTTTGGGCTTGGTCGAAGGGTCAAAACATAACACTTATGCTAAACTGATTTGTTTGAAATGGAACTGATTTTGACATTGAAACTGTACTTACGCTAAACTGAATTGTTTAATGTTTTGACATTAAACTATGTAAACGAAACCTGTAATTGCACTAAAATAAATTGAACTGTTTGAATAAACTGAATAGCTTGAGATAGAAATGTTTTTAACAATTAAACTCTGTACTCATGCTAAACTGAATTGTTTGAAGTAGAACTGACTATTCGCATAAAAATGGATTTGGCGTTAAATAACCTACAAAGATTGATATGCCATAAAACCTAACCAACTAACGCCTCGTCTTTTATCCTAAATTAAAACAAAATTATGTTTACAATAATACCGTTGTGCTTGTATTTTTAAAGTCACTGTCTTTTGTCAAATTTACCATAGACACTCAGCCCCACTTACTTTCATTATTTCAGACCACGGAAACTAATTCAAGTGTATCATCATTTCTGAAATTTAATAGAAAAAACTTGCGAATTTCTGCGACGATTTTTGGGGGAAGGTCAACATTTTTCCCTTTCAAGGTGATATCTCAGCAGTACACGTGACAAAATTATAAATAAATAGCAAATGAATATAAAATAAATCAACTTATTTTACAATAATTCGTTTTATAATTGCAGAAGCAGAAAAAAATCATTGATTTCAAATATGGGACAACTCTTGTAGCATACAATACGCCAACAGCGTAAGGAAGAAATCTACCCAAAAAGAGGGGGTTTGTATATAGCACAAAACTACATCCTGCATTGAAGTTGCTGGAGCTGTGGATAATGTGGTGTCATCCGTTCATTGCGATTTTTCCCAGATCCGCTGTGGCTTGGAATGGCTGTACCTGTTTAAGTCCTATTTATAAGTTAAATAGATTTTTTTGAAAATTAGTCGTATTAAATAGGGATACTTAAAACCATATAACGGGGTAAAGATTATTTGTATTAAGGTGGATTACCTCGAGCTATAATTATTTAAAAAGGGTTAATAGTAGTTCCTAGAAACCACATAATATGGTTTCATGGAACAACTATTAATCCTTTTTAAATTAGTTTGAAATTTACTGCTAATTATCTTTTTTTGATTTAGTTTGAAATATTTGAAACCGTATAATTGTTTGCAAGTCATTAGTACTGAACAGGAATACTTGAAACCATCTGATTAGGCGCAAACAAGCGATTATTATGATTATTATTATTATTATCATCATCATCATCAACATCATTTATTATTTTCATTATTGTTGGTTTTATTTTATTCGTTGCGTGGTTTTCACACTAGCATTCGCTGATCGACTTTCACTGGAGTTTGAGTGACAGCATGTCAACTCAGGTCTGCAGGACTCCAATTTTCAGTTCTTTCAGATTTCTTTCCAAGCCTTTGGCGACGATTCCAAGCGCTCCTGTTACAATAGCTATCACCGTCACACTTATGTAACACATCTCTCTTATTTCTCTGACAATCGTCCAAATACGTTTTTCTCTTTTTGCTTGCTTTGATTTTCAATCTGTGATCTGCTGGGACGGCAAAGGCCACTATTCAGCAAGTATTCCTTTTTTTTTTTTTGTCAATCATCACTAAGTCTGGTCCTCTGGTCGGGATAAGGTGATATATTAGCATTTCAAAATCCCAGAGAATTGTATGTCTCATTTTCCGGGACGGATTCTGGTTTGTGCATATACCATTTGGTAGTATGATCAAATTTCAACTTCTTGCACAATTCTCAAATTATTGTTTTTATCATTATTTCACTCAGAGAGTTTTTTTTATATCAGCGTCAGCTGAGGGTTTCTCACGGGTGTTTGAGTGACAGTAAGTATCTTCAAATATCCAGGACTTTTCTCAGTATTCTGGCCGATCTTAATAATGCTTTTGTTTAGATGGTGTCCACTCGTCCTCTTATTTCAAAGTTCTCCAGACTATTAATCAATCCTTTGGCGACTAATTACAATAGGTATCAATGTCACTTTCATGTTCCATAGACTTACAGTTCTCTAGCAAGGTCTAGGGACTCATCTCACTTTTAGCTTTCCTTCAGTTTTACCCTGTAGTCAGCCAGAATGGCAAAGTCCACAATTCGGCAGGTTCTCACTTTTATTTTTGACAATCACTAGGTCTGGTCATCTGACCGAGATGAGGTGATCCGTTTGTATCTCAAAATCTCATAGAAGTTTATGCGACTCATTTTTCAGGGCAGATTCTGGGTTGTGTATATACCATTTGTTCGTAGGGTCAAATTTCAATTTCTTGTACAATTCCCAATGGATGATCTTCCCCGCCCAGTTGTGTCTAGTCTTTTTGCACTAATTTATTGCATTCGCTTATTATGTGCTTGATCATTTCATATCTCCTAACAGAGCTCACATCTGCTATTTTTTTGCGTCTTGCCTATTCTGGCTTTGATGTACTTTGGTTGTTCTGTTTATAGCGTTGTTCTGTACTGTTATCAGAAAAGATTCAGTTTCTCTCTTAAGATTTCCATGTCTCTGCCGTCTCCAAGTTTTCTCTCGTGAAATTTCGCTTTATAATAATAATAATAATCATAATCATTATTATTATAATCATTATTATTATTAATATTATTATTTATCAAAAGGAATACTAATCTGAAACTTGATAATCACTAGCAAAAAACTGACTTCGGCGATCAATAACCCAAGAAGGGTTGATATGCCGTAAATCTAACCGACCAAACATTTAAAATACTAATTGATGGCTCTCGTTGAAAAGCAACTCAACTTCGTGATTTTCTTTTCTTGCGTTAAGGCCTGACGGAGAATTAAACGTGCATGGATTTTCATCGATTGAATATCATAGAATTGTTATTTTCCCATCACTAAATAAGAGAGGATTGACATAAGAACAGCTTAATGGGACATTGATATGCCATTAAACAGAGAAGCCCATCAAAATTCTTGGATTATTTAATCACAAAGCCATCCTTGTAGAAGAACAGCAGTAATACTATTTAATCTATGGCAGAAAGTATCTGGGGGTTCATATCTTTGCCAAGGATTTTAGTCAGAAAGGGAATGCACGACTAGAGTTTGACCGACTGATTTTCTGCAGAGGAGTAAGACCCCTCCCACAAACAAATGTCATGGATATTACATTAAACAACATGATGGTGAGGATCTAGTAATACTTGGGCTTTGGGGAATGCGGAATACTCCTTCATGACTATTACTCCCAGGTACACTCTAGCCCAGAGTAGTAGCACCTGAAAGGGTCCTATTTATGGGTCAAATAGAACTGTTTGATATATTGTCCGAGTGCAAACAAATGACATGCTAAATTGACTTTTTTGAAATAGAACTAATTGATTATTTAACGGAGGGTAAAGAAATAACAGCTGTTTAATTGAATTGTTTGTTATACGTAGCAATACTTAGAATCATTTAACTTTGTTGACTTATACAAAATTAATTTGTTAGAAATCGAACTGTTTGATCATTTAATTGTATGTATCAACACAATATGTTTACAAATCATGTATTTAATTTGGCATTAAATAACCAACAATGTCTGATATACCATAAAACTCAAACAAACAAAAATGTTCACCCAAATGATAAGGTACATATTATAAGTTATCTTCCTTTTTTCCTAACCCATGTAGTGGAAAAGTTGTGAATCCCTCTCTTCTCTTCACTCAACTATGTATAAAATAGCAAAGCACACAAAGCAATTTAGTTTCGTAATGACAACTAGCCAAGATGAATGAAAACTCTGAATTCAAACCAGATAAACCACGTTTAAAAATTGGCCTTTGTTGGAAGGGTTGTGTCATACGTCAGTCTATTATATCACAGATGACGGCTGAGTATGGTAGATTTTGCAAGCCTAAATATACACATATCTCACAGATGATACTTCACTTGAATTGACCTGGTGTCCAACACATCTTGAGAATATTTACAGACAAAAATTTTGATTTTCAGCTTTGGAAATCCTTATAAATGTAAACACCCTTATTTACAATGTAACGTGTTAGTCTGACAACCATAAAACGAATTTATACCATTTCACTTGAGCCACGTTTAAAAAAAAAATCAGCAAATGGTTTCCTTACGTGACATTGAATCTGGGTTCTATCACATAAAATCGATCATGTTGAAAGCTGCTTTTCGAAGCAGGCAGACTCTTTATTTGATAACTACTACAACACAGTCTTTTTACCCACATACCAATCAATAAAACATTTCCGGTGACATTTATTTTATACATATATACGAGGGTCTCTCAAAAGATTCTTAGCCTAACTCAGAGAAAAGAGCCATAGCTGAACTTTTTTGTGGTAACACACTTCCACTTCCTAGAAAATTAGAAAATCTATTTTCTATCTTATTTTCTACGCAAGTGAGGTCCCTGCTAATCTGAGAGGTGTGTGACTAATATAAAATCTGGGTGAGGCTTAGACGTTTGTGAATATCATTCTTATTCATCGTATGTTGCAGGCGGCAAATTCCACACTTGAGTGCTCAATCCACGGGTGGGGGAGGAGATTGTCATCCACAGACAGACTGTATTGTTTTATTACAACTCTTCAGTGTGGTTATACCCGCGGGATGCATTGAGCTGGGATCGAAACCCGGCTGACTCTTGGTCAGTCTGGCATCTTACCCAACGTAAAAATTTCTGTCATTCACTCGGAGAATGAAGAAGGCTCTGAGTTTAGATGTTCGACTCACATAAAGTCGATCCCATCTTGAAGTATCACGCTGGTCGAGCCATTCTGAGGGGTTGTGATACAACGAAACAGTCTGTCAATGCATGACAATATATATATATGCTCCCTGCCCCCGAGGGTTGATCACTTGCGAGGGGAAATTTGCCGGCTGCCACCTTCACTGAAATTCAATAGCTCTCAAGAATTGAGCATTTTAGATAGCCGATAACGTATTTGTTGAAAGTTATACGTAACAATTTCGTCACTTACGCTGAGAATGACGATAGCTCTGGAGTAAGATGACCGACTGATGTAAAGTCGATTCCAGCTTGAAGCATCTCCTGGGTCTTGCCATGCTGAAGTGTTGTGATACAACGAAACAATGTCAGTAGATAACAATATATAAGGAATAATCCAACCAGTAATACAATTGTATTTTTCCTGTGAATCCATTCAAAAAGAACCATCGCTTACAGGGACCAAAATTCTTGCTTCCAATGTGTTCCACTAAATTTGCGGAAAATGATATATTTTGAACATTGACAACCATAAGACACTCTATATGCAGTGTATAACGAATTATTTCAGGGTCTAATGTGGGTTAATAACTTCCAAGAAAGCAATAAAGAATTTATCAAGCATTGAAACATTGTAAAAAGACAGCCAAGTTGATCCCACTCTTGATGTCCCTTTTTAGTTCTTATATACTGGACGTACGATCTCAGTAAAATGTTTCATCGCTTCCGTGAAACTTTACATAAAGTGTCCTTACACTTTGTTGACATTCGACATTAAAGCCTTACAAATGAACTTTCATTTTTAAACACACTTTCAACGACAGATCCATTGCGTAAATTCGCCAACTAAAAGTAAATTGTTGTTCCTATAACTTTTTCTGTCTGCCTTTTGTCTTCTGTTTCATCTATCTATGGTAGACAGTCATTTCAACGATGACGTCGTACTCATCTTCCCTTCCGTCCTCTACCATGTTGGAGAGACTTGAGTGCTCGAGAAAGGTAAGAACAACGACGAAAAAAAAAAAAAAAGAAAGAAAGAAAAAGCCAAAAGCATGTCCCGATAACTTGTTTTTCTCGAGTTAGCAGGTTTCTTTTACTCACCAACAACACCATTTTGCATCATTGGGGGTGATTTTAAAAGCAAGAATACGTCCACAATATGTACCGTCAAAGTGTTGCACTGTGACTAATGTATCCCAGTTCCGGTGAAGTGTCAGAGTTCAGTTAGCCGTCCCATTTTAAAGTTTTCACAGCTACCGTGGCAACACCGGAGCGCATAGAAACCCCACCATAATTCTCCTTGTCTGGAATCCATTAATTTGAACCCTTAACCCTCGCACACCTCGAGGAGGTGGTTTCGGTTTTCGTGCAAGATTCTATTTTGATCCTACAAATAAATGACAGCGTATATTTACAATCCTACACAACAAAGAATTAAAATAACTATATATACATAACTCTTATCTATTGATTTCATTCTCTTTTACAGAGTGTTGTTATTGTGGTACGGGGCCAATTTCTTCAAAATCGAAATTTGATAACGGAGCTTGACCTCTTCTTAGACTTCTTTTCTCGATTTAGATTCGTTGGTGTATCTATTTCCCACACAAACTCTGTCACACACACACACACACACACACACGCACACACACACACACACTTTCTTGTGCTCGCTTGTTCTCATTTTTTCTCTATTTCTGCCATTGTTTCTGTTTCCTTTATTTCATAACTAGAATATATTTCCTGGACAATAACTGAATTATTTACGTGTGTATCAGCTCTTATACCTATAATCAGCCTGTCCAGTCGGCTAGGGCTGTAGAATACGCCGACTGCAACTCTTCAAAAAAAGTAAGACTACCCCCACAACTAGTGTCATGTGTATGACACCAAACTGCATCTGATGGGGTGACTCCAATCCTGCAGATGTGAAAAATGTAGAGTACCTTTTCATTACGATTACTCTCAATTCCACTCTGATCAGGTTTGATTTCTTTGTTTAATGGCATATCAACCTTTGTAGGTTATTTAATGCCAAAGCTATTCTCCTAGAAGAACAGTACTAGTACTATTAAACCCATAGCTTGGAGGATTAGGGGGTTCATACCTTTCCCAAGGGTATTTGCCCGAAAGTCACCGTAATAGTGCAACTGGAGTACGAACTCGCTTACAACGATTCCGCAGTCTATCGCTTAAACCATTACACCACAGGGACACTTTAGGAGAACGACATGCAATAAAACTGTCTTTTAAACTTTGAAAAAATGCCACAAAAACGTATGGAATGCTTCAGACTGCTTTTGGAGCATCTTGCATGAATCGAGCATTAGTTTTTGAGTGGCATAAGAGATTCAAGGAAGGCACGAAGTCTGTGAGGGATAATGAAAGGAGTAGGAGGAGTAAGCAAGTCAATACGCCAGAGTTGAGCGGCCAAAGGGTTAGGGTTAGGGTTACTATGTTGAGGTTTTACGGGATTTCAGCAAGAGATTCCGTCGGAAGAGGCCAGCACTCTTCAAAACGGGTCAGTGGCATTTCCACCAGGACAATGCACCAGTCTACAACTCCATGTTTGTCACAGACTATTTGACCAAGATGGGCATCAACACAGTTCCTCAGCCTCCCTATAGTCCAAACCTTGTTCCCTGTGACTTTTGGTCATTCCCCAAGCTCATAGGCTGTCGTTATGAGACAATTGAGGAGATGAAAGAGGCCGTGACGAAGGCCATTAACACGCTCCCACAAGAGGACTTTCATGGGGCCTTCCAGAAGTTGTTGGAACAGTACAAGTGCATTGCAGCCGGAGGAGATTACTTCGAAGGGGAGTAGAGTTCCATGTGTGTACTATCAATAAAAGTGCCCATACGAAGAAAGTCTGGAAACTTATCGTATGCACCTCGGATATATTGGTCTTTAATAAATAATTACTAGGTGTTATTCTTAAACGTATTAAAAGTTTCTACGAAATGTCTTGTCAACTGGTCGAATGCAATTGTAGCTTTCATTGCATTCGTCAGGATCTATGAATTATCGAGTATCACTACATAATTCTCAGGTAAAATAAGAAGTCACAGAACAAATAAATTTCTCAGCAGTACCCCCATGTTAATAAGATTGTTTGCCTAAAATATTTAACACTAGTAGAATCCGTGGATATTTTACGGAATGAAAAACATCAAGAGGAGCTATTTAAGTAAGAAAAGATGATTTGCGATTTTATTACATAAGAATCTTAAAGCTTACTTAGCAATAGATAACACAAAAATGTTCAATAATAATGTCTATAACACTTGATACACATATCATTTGTTAGTATTTAAAACTACTAAAACCACACGATTTATATTAGTTGCATATTCTATTTTGTGAATAACGATATTGCTAGTATCGAGGAATCTTCGGAACTATTTTTCTTTTTCAGTTTTTGACGCTTATCTGAACTTCAGAGCTTTTCGTTTCCTCAAAACTCAATAGTTCTTCAGAAAAAACAATTCACAATAATTTGTTCACTATGATTATAAATTAGAGTAGTTGAAGTCAGCACAGTACAGTACCATCGGAGTAACAATGATCGACCCCCATTACATCCTTGAAAATAAAAATCATAATTGTTAATAAAATCATACATTTTCATTCGGTGGTATTTTGGTGGTTGCAGCACGCATGGTGAAGGATGATTGCCCATATATTGTACTTTTGAATGGGTCGGCTAACTAGAGCCCCTTAGTAAATATAGAAAAGCATGACCGCTTTCTTCCCCTCCCCTACAAAACCATAAAGCCTTGTGCCCTCCATCTGTAAAAATGAAAATAATGGAGTAACAGTGATCGGAAAAAGTAATATCTATTCATAAGAATATCCCAATTGAGTGCGAGGAAGGATGGAAAAATATTCCACTTGGTTGGAAGGAGGAGGTGTTCAAGACTATTTCACTTGGTCAAGATGGTGGTTGGAAGAATAACCTCACGGAGGGTTATTAACAGTTGTGGTTGTTATATAAATCATATAAGAGAGATTAGTCAAAATACTGACTCCTTCGGGCTTATTAATCAATTTAAACTTTGACGAAAGACGTTGAGCGTATGTTATTCTAACCTCCCATCACCAAGGAGCTTGTAAGTATTGACACGTTAAACATTACTTATAAACTAAGTGGTTTTTACTTCCAGCTGCAGATGGTATTTTGTCACGTTCTTTCAATCTTCATAAATATTAACAGGCGATATTCAATTCTCAAAAAGATTCCTTAAGTACTGTTGAGACAAACTCAAGAAATTGCAAGAAAAGCAATTCTTTTTGTATGTATACATATACCTCTTCAAGACATTTGGCCATTATAAAAGCCCTTTATGATCTTTTGACACGGATATGAAAAACTAATTCACAATCATTCGGGCTTGAATTCAATTCATATGTGTACACATTAAAAAAAAAAAACTTATAAAACATTAGATGACCTTATAAAAACTTTCCTAACCTTTTACTGCCTTTAGTTCTTTCATTTTTAGTTAATGTTCCATAAAACATAGTTGATTTTAAATATACAAATACCTCTTTTCTGTTTATTTTTGTTCTTATCCTTTCCTATTGGTGTAGTCTTCGTGGTGTAGTGCCAAATGCTGTTGACTGCGATATCGTATTAAAAACTTCAGTCGTGCAATTACGTTCATTTTCGGATTAATACCCTTGGACAATATATGAACCTCTTTATCTCCACTTCGGGTAAATTTTATATAGTACTACTACTGTCCTTGTACAAGGATATCTATGTTAATTATTAGTCCATGAAGGTTGTCATATCATTAACCAAAGAAAGAAAGAATTTTCTAAATTTTCAGTTATTGATGATTAAAATCTGGACGATGAAATTATTCCTTTCTTTCAATGTCTTCAATTTTCAATGATGATAATAGTAATTTACTAAGCCTTTTCCTTAGATGTGACACAAAGCCATGTAAATGGAGCACCCAATGAGACTCAAACTCACTTGTTTGCTCGTTTAGCTTTCTAACCATTACACCACTGGAGGCGCCCATGATGATAATATTCAATTTCACTATAATTATGTTAATTTTATAACTTTAGAATTGTAGACTGAGTCGAGGAGATAAGGATATAAACATGAACTTAATATCATCTTAACGTTGGTTATTCAGACTCCAAATATAGAATATTTGATAAACCGACATCTAATAGGTTCGACAGACAATAATAAATTTTGATACAGTTATTGTGTTATTCCTAGCGTCACATTTTTAGGAAATAAAAAACAATTGAACGTGTGATTTAGAATATCTTGTATAAGTTATGAAATAGCGCAGTGGATTTATTTTTGATGTTTCGTTTTCCTGAAATGTGCCAAAAAACAAGATAAACTGACTGAATGGAAAAGCAAGTAAAGTTGACAACCTTCGTCGAGGGCAACCCGAAGGCTCCCTTTTCAATAGCTACTACACTGAGGTGTAGGAGAGGGCGCTACTCCATTCCCTGGATTGCTCCACTTTACCCTCGATAAGTACCTTATATTGCTGAGGATTAAGCTAGGAGGTATCAAGTACTATTTTGAAAGTCTTTGGTATGACGCGACCTGGGATTGAACCCAGGTTTCCCGGATCATTGGCGAACACTCTGTCCACTGGGCCAATGAGCGAAAAGGTTCCATTTGATAGAAAAAGGCGAGTTGCATCCCAATATCGACCATTTGAAGAATACTGAAAAACAATGAATAATTTTCCCTGAGCAACGATTTATGTCTCGATTTTTCAGAGAAGAGATTATTCATCAGTTTCAGTTTTACGAACGGGAAAAAATATACTACCACGTGGATATTTACGCTTAACAGTTTGTTTATTGCTACCATTTTGAGATATTAACTCCTACTTATTTAAATGTCACAGGAGTAGACCATTCAGTTACTTATCAAGTCGTTTACTTTTTACAAAGTGAAAGTTAATACAATGAACAATATATTACGATATATATAACTGGATACTTAAAAAATAGCATTTCATATATTCCTTTCTTTATTCTTCTCCCATTTGAATTAAGCTTTATAAGTATCAGGTATTTTCTTCTACCAACACACACACACAATTTACTTTATTCATAAATAGTGCTCAATAACAGTGATAGAGCATTTTTATACATGTTTGTATGTTTATAAAAGTTGGCAACCGTACTCGTGGACGATCCAAGGCTCACTTTTCATTAGCTACTACACTTAGGTGTAGAGGAGGGCGAAACCTTTTTCCCGAGATTGCTCCACTTTACCCTTGATCCATACCTTATAATGCTGAGTGTTAAGCAAGGCAGTATCAAGTACCATTTTTGGAGTCTTTTGTATGACTCAACCTGAGTTTGACCCTGGTGTCCCAAGACATTTGCGAACACTCTACCCACGTGGTCTATAGGCCGAGTACCTCTATCAAAAATTATGGAATCCGCACACTTAGAGGATTTAAAAAGAAAGGAACTAATAACAGACAAAACATTCTTATTTAATCTGTGAATATTCTGGCCACGTAGAATATACTTGCAATAAACTAAATTAAATTATTTAAATCAATGGTGTTATGTTTTTCAAACCATGCAAAAAAAAAAAATTATAAAGCGGGTGGAGGTGAGGAACGGATTGGTTTATTCTTTTTTACAAACCACCAACTGAATAGCTTGAAATAGAAACGTTTTTGACAATTAAACCGTACTTACATTTAAACTGCGTGCTTATGCTAAACTGAATCTGTACTTACATTTAAACTGAGTGCTTATGCTAAACTGAATTATTTGAAATAAAACTGTTTTTTGACATTGAAACTGTATTTACACTAAACTGAATTGTTTAACACAGAATTGCTTTGACATTTAACTGTGTGTAAACAAAATCTGTACTTATACTGAACTGAATTAGCTGAATTAGAACTGCTTGACTAAACTGAATAGCTATAAATAGAAATGTTTTTCAGAATTAAACTGTACTTACATTTAAACTGCGTGCGTATGCAAAACTAAATTGTTTGAAATTGAACCGTTTTTGACATTGAAACTTTACTGACAATAAACTGTATTGTTATATATAGCTGTTTGAATGAACTGAATAGTTTGAAATAGAAATGTTTCTGACAATTAGACGGTGGACTCATGCTAAACTGAATTGCTTGAAATAGAACTGATTATTTACATAAAAATGGATTTGGCGTTAAATAACCTACAAAGGTTGATATGCCATAAAACCCAACCAACAAAGCAACCAAACCACCTAGTACATTATTCGAACTCTGATCACCAATTACATTTCTTACGACGATATTTTATGAAGCCAGGGTGTTCAGTTTAAGAAGGATGTTTTGCATCTTTTCAGTTTTAGTTAATGAACAGCGAAACAAAAAATTATAACATTTATTTTATGCTTCTTATTTTATTTCTAGTTTTATCCCATTTTATGAATTATCTTCACTTTTATTTTATTGATCGTTTTACTCCACTTTATCATTGTAGATTTTTTAATAATACGAGTTTGATGATTCGTTGGTTGGTTGGTTGGATTTAATGGCATATCAACCTTTCTAGGCTATATAATACAAAACCAATTTTTATGCAAATAGTCAGTTCTCTTTCAAACAATTCAGTTTAGCATGAGTACACTGTCTAATTATCAAAGACATTTCTATTTCAAGCAATTCAGTTTAGACAAACAGTTCTAATTCAAACAATTCAGTTTAAAATTAATTCAGTTTATTGTTGGTTGTTTGGGTTTATGGCATATCAGCCTTTGTTGGTTTTTTAAAGCCACATCCATTTTAATGAAAATAGTTTTATTTCAAACGATTCAGTTTAGGATAAGTACGCAGTTTAAATGTAAGTACAGTTTTGCGTAGAGTGTTCGCCAGTGGTCCGGAAGACCTGGTTCAATCCCAGATCGCATCATACTAAAGACTTTTAAAATGGTGCTTGATACCTCCTTGCTTAACACTCTGCAATATAAGGTATGTATCAAGGGTAAAGTGGAACTATCCAAGGAAAGGAGTGGTGCCCTTCCTTACACCTCGGTGTAGTAGCTATTGAAAAGGGGGCCTCCTGGTCGCCCTCGACTACGGTCGCCAACTTTACTTTACATTTCAATTGTGAAAAACATTTCTATTTCAAGCTATTCAGTTTAGTCAAGTAGTTTAAGTAGATCTTATTGCATATTATGCTTTGGTCCCAATTGTTATATTTCAGTTACTAGTTTTATTTCTACCCTGTGGGCTGAGGTTGTTGAATACACCTACTGCTTCTCGGTGGAGGAGTAGACCTTCCCCCTCCACACACAACGATTCTGATGGTGGAGTTCCAGTAATACTGGAACTTTGTAGAATGCGGAATACTCCTTCATTGCTATCGCTCCCTGGTCCACTCTGGTCCTGAGTGGTAGCACCTGATAGGGTCCTATCTAAATTGTTTGAAATAGAACTGTTTTTGACATTTAACAGTTCGTAAACAAAAATTCTACTTATATTAAACTGAATTGTTTAAAAATTAATTCGGCGTTAATCACCTGAAAAGGGTTGATGTGCCGTTAAACAAAACAACCATTGAATCAACAAGTTTTATTTCAGATTTGCTTTTTCGATTCAAATCATTTCAAATATGATTTTATCACAAGTTTTATTCACTCAGTTTAGAGAAATTATCATCAAAAATGCCTTTTTATCATTCATTTTAATTTTTCAATTGCTGCTTTTTTAGATAATGGATTTTTCTCTAAATAGTTATACGGGTCACTGCTGGAGAAGTAAGAACGAATTACTTAAGCGACGTCCTTCTATGAATCCGTTCACTTGAACAGACAAGTGTTGGACGACCAACTAGAATTTATCTTCAACTGGTCTGTACAGACACAGGATGTAGTTTTGAGGACCTGCCGGAAGCGAGGATGATAGAGATGAATGGAGAGAGAGAGAGAGAGAGAGAGAGAGAGAGAGTCAGGGAAATCCGTGCTAGCAGCACATGATATATATATATATATATATATATATATATATATATATACTGATTTCTGTTCGTTTTGACACGATGGTATCAATTTCTGCAAATTCAGATTAGAGCTCATGATATTTTTTGAAAAAATAATTTCGGGAAAAGTTAAATTGTGCAAGTTGAGCAACTTCCTTAGACACAAGATCTATATCAGTTTTTTTTTTTCTTATTACTGAACTGAAAATTCAACGCAAGAGTAGAATTGGAAAACGTAGGGGAAAATACAAAATCGCAGCTTTGCACCCAATAAAAAAAATTATCAGAATTACTCTAATCACTGAAAATACCCTGAAAAAAATACACTGAAAAAATGTAAGCAATTCCAAGGGGGTTATTTTGAAAAAATCTGATATTTCATTTCCTGTTCATGTCAATCTTGATGAATACAGCTGCAACTCCGATTCATAGATATTTGTGTGTATAAGGTTGGTTGGTTTGGTTTTATGGCATATCAACCTTTCTAGGTTATTTATTGCCAAATCCATTTTTATAAAAATAATCAGTTCTATTTAAAACAATTCAATTTAGCATGAGTACATAGTTTAGTCAAACAGTTTTAATTCAACCAATTTATTTTAGTATGAGTATAGATTTTGTTTACACACATTTAAATGTCAAAGACAGATCCATTTCAAACAATTCAGTTTAGCATAAGTACGCAGTTTCAATATCAAAACAGTTTCATTTCAAATAAATCAGTTTAGCATAAGTACGGATTTTAGTTCTATTTGACCCATAGATACGACCCTATCAGGTGCTACCACTCCGGCCCAGAGTGAACCTGGGAGCGATGGCAGTGAAGGGGTGCTCCACATTCCCTAATGCTCCAGCATTACTGAAACCTCACAATAATTGTTTAGTGTCATATCCAGAATATTCGGTGCGGGGGTCTTACTTATATACACTTGTCCAGCCGACTGGGCAAGAGGTATATATGTTTTTCATAAATGTACTACTACTAGCAACAATTATGAAATAATCACGCATATATGATCTTCACTTACGTTTCTTAGTAGGTGAATAACAAACAAGAATAACGAATCATATCTTTTAAAAAATAGCAATACTTTTTTAACAATATAAGGAATGTAACCGTGGCGTAGTGGTTAACGTGCTGGACTGTGACATTTTAGTAAGCGAGTTTGAACATTAATTGTGACATTACTTTCGCTCTTGGATTATATCTTTTGGGGAAGGCATGAATCTCCTCATCGTCTCAGGGAGGCGTTCAATAGCACCACTACTATTCTACAAAAATAAATTTTGCTGCTGATAATTCTTGAGGAAGGTTGATATGCCGTTCAACGAAGGAGCCAAAAACAATTCAAAAATAAAACTGTACATACTAAGATCTTTATTTTGCATTTATATTCAATTTTCAGTTACAGAGTTTGAATACTATAGAGGTGGGTAATAAGTAAAAAGTAGAGTTGGCAACCGTAGTCGAGGGAGGCCCGAAGGCTCCCTTTTCAATAGCTACTATACCGAGGTGTAGAGGAGGGCGCCACTCCTTTCCCTGGATTGCTCCACTTTACCCTTGATACGTACCTTATATTGCTGAGTGTTAAGCAAGGATGTATCGTGTACCATTTTCAAAGTTTATGGTATGATGCGACCTGGGATTGAACTCAGGTCTCCTGAACCATTGGTGAACACTCTACCCACTTGGCCAATGAGCCAGTCTAGACGTGGGTAATAAGTAACGCTTAATAATACTAGTATTGAGTGTAAAAATTCTCACGAGAAATAAAATGCATTATCTTTTGCTAGGAAAAAAATTGTTTTATTTCTTAATTATATCTCTATTTATGAGTAATACTATGTATATGCTGAGAGAGAAAGAGAGAGAGAGAGAGAGAGAGAGGGGGGGGAAGGAGTTGTACCATCCCAACACTTCGATGTAGTAGCTATTGAAAAGGGAAAGTTCGGGTTGCCCTCGATCACTTTATATATATACTCGTCTTGTCATACGATACTTGGACAGGTTTTAATGGAGTCCTGTGGTTGAATGGAAGATAGCCGTGATTTAATGGTTATCGTCGTTAAAATGTACACGGTGATTCGAGTTCAAATCCTAAACGAGATTGTTCGCATTTCACATTGCACATACCCTTGGTATGATCCAACTATTCTCCCTCCAATTAGTTAAGGCTGGGCTTTTTAATACTAGTCTTGAACCTTTGAATTCAAATCTGATAAAATGAGCTTTTGTTACATCTTGCGCGTATGGAGGGGAAGGTAAATACATTCAGTGATTTGAATTCAGTTTTTTTGCCTAAGCGAAAAATCCAAGGTGAAAGAATCCAATCTTTAATACTATTTAGCCATTGCAAGTGGGTGGTGTTCGAGAACAAATGGATTCATGTCTTTCACAAGGGGATTAACCCAAAGGGAATCGCTAAATCTTCCACGACTTCCAATACCGATAATGGATTATAACCATAACGTTAAGCGCGCTTTATCTCTCTCTATCTCTCTTTCTCTCTCTCTCTTTCTCTCTCTCTCTCTCTCTTTATATATATACACACACACATACCCCCCCACACACATTTCATGCTGTTGGATCCTATCCACTTAAAAAAATAACATAGCATCTTCATTCCTCTATTTCTATTTCATTTGAACTAAGCTTAGATTTCGTGTATGATTCTCTCCATCCAATAAATACATATCAATCTTTTGAGAAATGTCCTACTTACTTAAAACTAATGTGATATCAAGGCATCTGGCTTTGGTGACATATTAGTGAGTGATGTCTGCGACAATATTTGCTTATGGAAGGAAAATGTCTCAAACAAACTCTAGGAAAACGGCAATCAGTTTCGTACTTTCAACATAATTACTGGTGGAACGTGTCTCAGACAAACAACGTACACTATCCCGTATTCTTTTGAAGTCTTCTTTGAAGTATTCTAATGGACAGCCCGCTCCTACTTTACTTTCAAGTTTAAAGAGCTGCAAACACAGCAGAATGCGTAACTTTGACTCCAACTTTAGAGGTGGATCTGATTTCTGCCTATAAAAGATGACTGAAGACAATGTACAGACGTTTAAAGCTGTTGATTAAATAACAATATATATATATATATATATATATATGTAAAGAGACTGCATTTTTGTTCGACACTAATTTCATGACACCAGAAGTTACAATTTGGGAAATTCTGAAAAACTACCGAAGTTTGAATAAGTAGGGTGTCACGTACTATTTCTTTAGGCATTGTTTTTGGCATACTGATTGAACGTTCTTGACTGTTTCTGAATAGACTGAACAATTTGTAATGCTTATATAGGGAAATTTTCATAGAATTTATCAAACGTACCTTAAATAGAATTTTTTTTTCGTATGAACCCCCAATTGTGCATTAAATAGTATCATTACTGTTCTTATACGAGGATGGCTTTGGAATTAAATAACCCCGAAGTTTGACATGCCATAAAACAAAGAAATCGAACCAAGCAAAAAGATATTATTAATATCAACTGGAGCACTGTTATAATCTCTACCGCGGTGAAGTAGTTACGGGCAGAAAGAAAGGTGTACAGTGACTCGAGTTCAAATCCTTGAAGAGGTTTCAAGCATTTCATAAAGAACTAACGCACTTGAGAAAGGCATGAATCCAATGATACCCCCATCCAGCAATATGTAAATAGTAGAGCAAATTTGGCACTTTAACTATGGTATAGCAATCTAGGAAAAAGAAAATTCTGAATTCATACAAATTACGAATGGATTTGATAAATATCTAACGGCCACAACACAATTATAACTATTAATCCTCGCATGGACCCGCTTTCTATCTCTTCCACTATCTCGAGCGTGAAGTTCCAACGTATTCATTGTTTCATTGGCTGAAGTTGCTTCCTTATCCGTAGGGGTAAACTGGACCAATTAAATCTCATCCCAGTCTTTTGTTCACGTCTTCCGGTAGATTTTGGTATTTGTTGTGAACCTGAAGAAGAATTTTTCTTCCCGGAAAAAATGAAGAATACGAGCGATTAACTTAATAACAAAATTCAATTCTAATAAAGAATGTATGTACACATAACTGAAAGGTTGTAACACATGATCATTTTGAACGAAAAGAGGCAGTAGACTGGAATCAAACTATCACTTCGGCAAACGCAACAGAGAATTCTAAAACCGCTTCTCTACGGCAATTTTTCGAGAACCAATATACAGGGGCCCGACAATTTTTTTGGACACTTTGAAAAAAGTACTTCAAGGTGGTCACTAGTGCCAAAAACCTTTGAGATTGTAAGTACGTAGTTGAGGAGTGAAAATCCACTACTGGTGTTATCATTTTTTTTTTTAGTTTGGCTTTGATAATTTTAGTTTTTTGCGCGACACTATTTTTCGGACATGACAAAAAATCCTATTTTATTAAGAGCTATGTTCATGTGTATGTTGCTGTATGCAAATTTTCTGCTTGTACACTGTTTTGTGGCACTGGCAACCCTACTACTATGTTAACATAGGACAATCTAACAGCATAACTAGTCCGGACATTTCTTGGCAAAACAATTAAGTTTAATGAGGTAAAATGCATTCAAAAGAAGTCGTTTGTTTGGCACGGAAGAAGCGGGAAGATGGCCTCAGCATCAGAAGGATCACAATGGATTTGAAGCAGTCGAAATCAACGGTCGAATACATGCTGAAAACAAACTCCGAGATCAATTAGCAAGAGGACTGAAAGGAGAATGAAGAGGACTGTGACACGGCTTTTGACATCTGGAGAAAAAGTTACGGCAAGAAAAGTGAAGGAGAAATGTGAATTGGATGTAAACGTCCGAACAGTACAAAGAACGCTGCATAGGATTGGTTTGAAGTATGCAAAGGCTAAGAAAAAATTACACTAACAAAGAAACACAAAGGAGCAAGACTGGAGTGTGCTAAAAGGTGGTTAACAAAGCATGTTGACTTTAAGAAGGTTATATTTACTGATGAGAAGTTTTTCAAGTTTGATGGGCCCGATGGATGGTGTACTTGGTCGAGAAGGGGTGAGCCTGTTGTACTGAAAAAACGACAGATGGGAGGAGGAGTAGTTATGGTTTGGGGTACGATCTTTGCTAATGGAAATATATGGTTGGAGTGGATAAAAGGACGACAGAACAGCGAAAGCTACAAACAGTTGCTGGACGAGAAAGCTCTACCAAGGATAAGAAGAGAGATGGGGAATGATTTCGTTCTACAGCAAGACAATTGCAGCATCCATGTGTCAAATCTCATGAAATAATGGATGGCTAAAGTGAATATGACTATTTTGGAATGGCCTGCAAGAAGCCCAGATCTAAATTTAATAGAAAATGTTTGGGAAATGCTTGCGCAACTTGGCTATGATGGACCTGAAATAACGAAAGAGGTTCAACTATGGGAACGAATACTAGGAGCCATAAAACAACTAATAGAAACACGTAGAGATGTTATTGTGCATATGTTTGATCATTATGAAGAGAGATTGATAAAAGTTATTGAGAAGAAAGATGATATTACAGACTATTAACAGTTTTTCAACGATGTCCGAAAAATGTCGCGTGTGTTTTGTAGAAAATGATGAAAATTAAATATTTTTCCTTACCTAATCGATTTTCTTCCATTCTTATTACAGGTATTGTCTTTATATGTTTATGCTATTCTATTGAAGGAATTCCGCCATTCTATGGTACTCGGAAAGTCGAATACTAAAGTGTCCGAAAAATATTGTCGGGCCCCTGTATATTAATATATATGTTAAATTCCACTCATGCTATCTGACTTGAAACTACGTTCTCACTTAATCCTCCGCTACTACTCACCTGACAGCAAGGGTCAGAAAGCCATTTCCTAAACTTCCGTCAAAATTTGAGCGGAAATAATTTCCAGATCACTTTACTCCGATTCTCTTATCACAAGACAAGCTGTGTGAAAAGGACATTTCCTCAAAATCTCTGATTCGTCAAAAATTGGGGTCCGAAAGTTATTCCCCAAAATTTAATCAATAAATGTTGAATTGAAATATTTTCCAATTCAACTTGTATTTTCAAAACATCAAACAAACTTTTTAAGAGAGCGGAATGTCATGCCTGCGATCCTGGGTGCACAAACAATAATATGTTCGTTCTTTGAAGTCTTCATATCCGCTCATTGGCAAAAATGTGTCAGCTAAGTCTAAAGATTTCCGTTATTTCGAAATGGCTGGCATTTTTAATAAAAATAAAATGTTCGTTTTTCATAGTCTTGATTACAGCATCCTCTCAATAATTTGTATACTTCTTAAGTCCATCTAATAAACATTCTTACAATATTGCAAGTTATATGATGAGCCAGGACAAATTTTATTTTAATTATAAATATGTGTCCCGCTTCATCGTGTCGAGTAATTAAGATATGTTCATGCAATTACAAGAGTAGGTGGGTTGCCTTTTAATACTGTCAGTCATTAATATTTATAATTTGGACTCGTATTATTCTTTATCTTAATTCTATTTTTCACTTTTCCAACAGCGGGACACAGCCCACATCGTAAACCAAATGTTCCCGGTGAGACTCGAACTCACATATCTTTGGTTTAGATTTTTTGTTTTTTGTTTTATGGTATCTCAACATTCGTAGGTTATTTAACGCCAATCCTATCCTTGCTGAGAAAAGCAGTGACAATACTTAATCTATAGCTGAGGGGATAAGGGAGTTCATACCTTATCAAAGTGTATTAGTCCGTAAGTGAGTGTCATTAGGTTTCGAACTCTCTCACTACGATGTCACAGTCGAACACATTAGCTACTACAACACGGAGATTACAGCCATACCCCTTTCTTCTTAAGGAAAACCTGGTTCTATGAATCAGATATTTCAGTTACTCAGCTACGAAAGCATGGATAGTAAGTATGACAAGAGTTCAAATCACACCTAAAACGTCAGTGAATGATCATGTCTCCGATCAGTGAGCGCTTTATTTGCTCAGATTATTTTACACACTAATAGTGTTATAAATAAATCTTTATTTGTTTATTTTTACTTTTCTTTATCTATTTCTAAGATGAAGCTCTTTTAATCATTATTATTTAGCTGACCATAAGCTGAGACTTTACATTCCAGTCGGCTGTGGTTGTAGAATATGCCGATTGCATCTATGCAGTAGGGTAAGGCCACCTCACACAGACCAACGAGTATCCGGGATATAATACTAAACAATCTAATAGTGAGTCTCCAGTTCTGGAGCTTTGGGTAAGGTGAATTACTCCTTCATTAGCATTACTCCCAGGTCCACTCAGAACGGAATTTAAGAACTATTCGTATACAGATCATTTATCTAATAAACATGAGGATCATTAATAAGTTTCCAGACTTTTTCGTATAGGCACTTTTATTGAGAGTACACACATGAAACTCTACTCCCATTCGAAGTAATCTCCTACAGCTGCAATGCACTTGTTGTACCGTTCCAACAACTTCTGGAAGGTCCCATGGAAGTCCTCTTGTATGAGCATGTAAATGACCTTCGTCTCCTCGATTGTCTCATAACGACAGCCTCTGAGCTTAGAGAATAACCAAAAGTCACAGAGAGTAAGGTCTGGACCATAGGGAGGCTGAGGAACAGTGTTGATGCCGATCTTGGTCAAATAGTCTGTTACAAGGATGGAGTTGTGGACTGGTGCATTGTCCTGGACTGGTGCATTGTCCTGGTGGAAATGCCACTGACCCGATTTGAAGAGTGCTGGCCTCTTTCGAAGGAATCTCTTCCTGAACTCACTTAAAACCTCAACATAGTAACCCTAACCCTAACTGTTTGGCCAATCAACTCTGGTATTCTGACTTCTTTACTCTTCCCACACCTCTCATCCTCCCTCACAGACTCCCTGCCTTCCTTGAATCTCTTATGCCACTCAAAAACTGATGCTCGATTCATGCAAGATGGTCGAGAAGTAGTGTGAAGCATTCCATACGTTTTTGTGGCATTTTTTCTGAGTTTAAAACAGAATGTTATTGTATATCGTTCTTCTAAAGTGTCCTTACGTCCAGATAGCATTTTTGATATTCACCAGCTGTGACAATCAGGGTTTAGTAGGGTGTATTCCAATTGCTGCTGTAGCTGTTCATTTGAACCTGAAATCATAGAAATTGGTCAGTCATTACATAAGATGTATAGCAATAACACAGTGAATTTTAAAGAGTCTACGACTATTTTAAGAGCCTGTACAAAAAAGTCTGGAAACTTATTGAAGGCCCCACGTATGTATTAACAGGATTTGACATTAAATAACCCACAAGGGATGATATTCCATAAAACCAAACCAAAACAAATCACATATATTTAATATATATCTATAAACAGGATTTGGCATTAAATAACCTACGAGGGTTGATATGCCATAAAACACAATCAGCTTACTAACCTTAGACTTTATTCTCTTTTACGATAATAATACTACACTCTATCGTAAAAGCGATGACTCGAGTGAATTGTGAAAAAAACAAAGCAAAGAAAAATATTAATTAAAAAGAGCACGGATAAAATAAGTCAACAATATTAATACTGATGAAATTTGTGGTCCGAATTTATGGGATGAAACATTTTCAGCCATATAATTACAGTTTTATATACATCGCAGCGTAACATAGCAAAAATGTCTCATCACGATTTTTCAAGGGAGATAACTATTAATACTAATAGAGTATTTCACTTTTTGCATTGATGTATGTACTAACCGAATTCGTGAAAAAAATTAAATCTCAGAGAATTTGAGGGTTGACTAATCAGTTACATAAGCATCTAAAAAATACTATAACGATCATTATCAACATCACCAAGTCGAGCTGAGAGGATGTAGTTCCTTGATTTACTCTCTCTCCAGCCGTCCCTATAATTCATCGTTCCTGTTAGGTCTTCTAGACTGAACCCAGTGGCCGTGTAAAGCTGATGTATGAGTCTATGTTGGTCGCTTATAAGTTCGTCCTTACTTCTCCAACAATGTCCAGTATGTCTAATCTGTATTACTTGAATGGTTTGTGAGATGGAAAGCAAGTGGCCATACAACTGCTGTTTTGTAGTGCATTACATCCTGTATTTATTCATAATAGCTCGTGACATTCTTTTATAGGTCACATCAAGTTTTTTCTCCAAGCGTTTCGTTAGAGTCCAGGTGATACAACTATATAGAAACACCGACACGGCCACAGCTTAGAAGAAATCCCGTTTTATTTTGTCAGAGAGATCAAATGTAAATGTAATCAACAACCTGTTAATAGCAGTCCCTCTCTTCGCTCTTCGGATGTTGACATCGCTTTTAGTAGATGGGATATTGCCACCCAGGTATGAAAAGTGGTCTACTAATTTTAGAGGCTTAAAGTAGAGATTCTTATCGAGGATAGATAATATTTTCAATTATCTGAATTTCTCTGACAAAGCTTGGTGATTTTTATCATTAAGGGTTTTCGGACTATTGTCTTAATCTTTATTGTTATTTCCACAATGTTTCGACCGATATGTCCACCGACCTTCTTCAGGTTTTTGTCGAACTCGGGAATCTACACGAAACTTCGAACTTCGTCCTTTATTAAATCCACGGAGAATCAACTATTCTGATTCCGTTAAGCATAACCGGGTACAAGAGTTTAGAATTCCTGTATTGTTACCTGCCTGCAGTCAGGATTGAACCTGCAACCTCCAGATGATTGTTTCCTTAGAAGCTTAGGGAACCAACGCCTTTAACCGTTACGGTATGCTAGACATAGTGTAAGTTCCCAAGTTCGACAAACACCTGAAGAAGGCCAGAGGACATATCGATCGAAACATCATGGAAATAACAATAAAGATGAAGACAATCGTCCGAAAACCCTTAATGATGAAAATATTTTTTCTGTATTTGTTTGCATATATACAATAGAATCAAATAGCATCAAACGCTTTACACACATGTATGAAATTAAATAAAATTTTACTCATTTGTAATTTCATGGTTTGGTTTGGTTTCTTTGTTAAATGGCATATCAACTCTTTTTAGGTTATTTAATGCCAAAGCCATTCTCCTAGAAGAACAGTAGTGGTACTATTTAACCTAAAGCTGGGAGGATAAGGGGGTTCATACCTTTTCCAAGTGTATTTGTCCTAAAGTGAACGTAATAGCGCGACTGGAGTACGAACACGCGTACTACGATTCCGCAGTCCATCGCTTTAACCATTACACCACGTGGACACCCCCCCCCGTAATTTCATGGTATAAATTATTGTTTAAAGATAATTTAAAGATAATTACAGTTAATGCCTTGACACCCTTTTTTTTAACTTTATACTCTGACGGAGCACTTCAGTAGAAAGAGTCAGAAAGTAGACGTATTAACATTTTTTGCCGTCTTTCCTCTTTTATGGATATACAAAAACGTCATTCGCCTTTTTCACCTTGACACCTAACTTAAATTTATAAGCAAGTCGGTAGGGATGAGGAAACAAAATCTTACAGAGGTTCGTAGTTTAATGGCATATCAACAGTTGCGGGTTATTTTTTATCAAATCCTGTTCACACACACACACACTCACACACATACCCACGTGCACACTCAAATATATGTATGATTAGTAAGGGAATAGTTGGTTGGTAATTCTATTTTTGTACGAATTAGAGCTCATCTGTTTGCATATTGTTAAATGGTTTCAAAAATTATTCTTTAACATTAACAATCCTACTAATCAAGTAGTCTTGTCTCATACAAACATTTTGCTTTATGTTTTTAAATGTTTATTATTAATAATATTAATATTAAATATTAATAATATTAATATTAAATGTTTAATATTAATAATCCTTAGTAAATGATTTAACTGTTCCGTTTGATCCATACATGTATTACCATTTCGGATCAAATTGAACCAAAGAGTAATAGTAACAAAGGAATACTACACATTCCACAAATTCCAAGACTAGAGCCTCACTATCAGATGCAGCCTAGTGTCATACTTAGGAGATGGTTTCAAGTATTTCTATCAAACACTAATAATTCTATTTAATATTAATCATTTGTTTGCACACAGGTAAATGTTCCATTTATTGCAATCTCAGAGCAAATGATCTATATACAACGCCTTCTGGTACTTTTTAGATAAAATAGGATTGGGTGTTTCTTTGCCACAAGAACAATTTGAAGAATATGGTCGGGACAATCATATAGGTGCTAGAGCTTGACATGGCCAGCCGGGTGGTCAGATCGGGCCTCTCCGACAGTTGGTCAAGCCCAGAAAAGATTGAAGCAAAATATTGTGAGTCACTTCAATACTTCGGTTGCTAGGTCACGGACTGCTCAACCACTACTATCCCGTCCTTAAGTATTACGGGTAGCTATTCACAATTAACAGGTAATCTAATTAGTAGGGTTTCATGCCCCCTAGAGGTGCAATCGATGTAATTTACAGCAGCCGCAGCCAACATAGCAGTCTAATTGAGAGTTAGAGATCGAGTGGTGGAGGTTGGACGGCAGTGGTGTAGTTAGTTTTCATTTCTTAACTTAGCTAGTCTGTCTACTCATGTAATAAAAGCATTGTCGGTATGTGCAGTTCGGTTTCCTTTACCTTAATCTATTTATCCCTCTCGCTTTTAGTTTGACAAGTTGTGAAGGCGACGATAGGTAGGTAATTACTACATTATCAATTTACAGACAACAAAAATGTAGCATAGACGCATGATAGTTAGAAAGATAAATAGATAGATAAGTGTGTATTGATATCAGCATTTGAAAACAATCTTTAAAAAAAATCAGTAAATACAATATAAGTTGCCATCGAACATAAAGGCCACCAAAAGTGCTCTTAAAGTTACTCTGTATTAAAATCAATCTTTCATTGTAGTAATGTTATAATATGGAAGCAAAAATAGCATATGATAGTGTTGAAATGCTCTAAGAGTGCAAATAGATTGCTAATCCGAAATGCAATTTTATAATTGTAAAAAGGTCTACATTTGTACTAACACGTATCTTTATAAGTTATCAAGAGAGATAATTTTTAAATGCTACCATTAGAAAAAATTCTCTTTATTCGTCTGTTTGTAAATAGTTTTAATTTCTATAAATCGAATATGGTTTGATAATGAAGTCGGTAGACGAGTTATCTTGTAATGTTTGTTTCATATTCATCTTATTTTTGTCGTAATGCTTAGATTGTTTTTACATTCTACCACCCATAAGCATGCATTATGGAGCAAAAATAAAACATAAGTGATAAAAAACAACATAAATAAGACGCTAAAAATGACTTATTAAAACTAAATAATAAACTTAAAATTATCATAAGTTATCGACCTAAGTTTATTCGAAGAAGTTAATTATTTTTTATTTGATGGTTATGTACACTTATGAAAAAAAAGATTCTATCTTCTCGATTGAAACTAAAAAAAAATAAAAATAAAATTCACTTTTTGTTTTTTGCCTTCCCGCCAACACACTCACCAACATTGGAGACATAGAGAGCATTCACGTTGGAGTGATCGACAGATGGCAGGTCAAGGTTCAATCCCCGCCATGAGAATTTATGAGAGTAATGTGCAAGTCGAGTGAGTTATTGTGGCGGGCTGTAGAGAATTAAAAGAGGGATTGATTTTTTAAAAGTAGAGACTTGAGTTTTAGAAGCCAAGGAAACAAACATATAAATTGGAACATAAGCAACACTGCTTGGGGTTGGAAGACAATCTATAGAAGATTGATTTCTTCCATTAACAAATAGAAACCACCGCATATTTTCCGATCTAAGAAGAATTTTGGAACATCCAAAATAAATGTGACTGAGTTTTGTAACGACGCGTTTGCTTGATGTTTAATTGCCTAAATCAAGTGCCAGCTTCTGTGAAAAATAAATCTTGCAAGAGACTCTCAATGTTAAGAACAACAGATTCATGAAAAACGTTGATCCTTGTTTTCTTAAGTGTTATTCAGTTTTGTACATGTTTTTAATTATGGTAAAGAATACCAAATGTTACCAGTTGTTTTCTTCAAGTATCATTTTGGTTTGACTTGTTTATTTGATTTTGACGAATTTAATGCCGAACCCTGTTTACACGCACGCACACATACACACACAAAGTTAAACACAAACTAGTCGCTTACTGTTATATAATTGGGGAAGGATTTTTTAATATCATCATTTTCGTTTTATATATTTTATCTTTCGGTTTAGTTAGGCTTAGAACCTTTTGGCTTAGTGAACGGGTTAGTTAGTTGCACACATTGAATGCAGGTGCTCACGCGCGTGCGGGAAGGATGTGACAATCACAGATGTCACAATAAAAACTCCAGATAGGAAATGTGACTGGGGATGTGAATGACGTCATGCCCGGAAGCGATGGGCTGGGATTCTTTGTGATTTTGAATAAAAACAGTGAGTTGAGATTCGGAATTAGACGAAGCGAGTTGATTTTTCGGACCTGGGCGAGGCCAATGAGTTTGTGGACTGCGGGGTGCGCTCGCGCGTTGGTTGAGTCAGTGAGTTAAAGGCTGACGATGGACGAACAGTCAGTATAGAAAAATTGTGTCTCTCTCCCCTCATGACGAAAACCTAAACTTAAAGAAGGTAATAAAAGTTTCGTACCAGTACCAAGAGAGTCGTCAGTGTTTCGTATTTTTCGGATTCCTATGCGTATGAACATTATGAACGTTTTTACATATCCGTATATTTCACGCATTAATATATGGCTACGTTACATTACAAATTATATATATATATATATATAATATAATATAGATTATATAGATTATAATAGATTGATTCCTGCTTTCCCTAATGGTATTCACGTACAGTGAACCCCTAACAATACAGAATTTGAACTGGTCTTCTAGAACGATAATCGTTACTACACAGGTACTGCTTGTACATACACACACACACACACACACACACACACACACACACACACACACACACACACACACACACACACACAAGTTACCTTCAAACTAGTCGCTTATAAATTATATATATATTAGATTATAATAGATTGATTACTGCTTTTCCTAAAGGTATTCACGCAAAGTGAACCACTACCAGTCCAGAATTTGAAATGGTTTTCTAAAACGATATTTGTTACTACACGGCTACAGCTCTTACACTCACACACAGATATTAATGTGTACACACACACACACGCACAAAAGTTACCAACAAACTAGACACTTACAAATTATATATATATATATATATATATATTATAATAGATTGATTCCTGCTTTTCCAAAAGGTAATCTCGCAAAGTGAACCACTACCAGTCCAGAATTTGAACTGATCTCTCTGTCACTCTCTTTCTCTCTCTCTCTCTCTATATATATATATATATATATATATTACGATTCAGTTAAGACAGTAATGACCATAACTGGGAACGAGAAACAAAGAGAAAATGGATAGAAGAGACAGAAGAGTGGATAGAATGGATAGAAGAGTGAGAGAGTGAGAGGGAGGCTTATATATAAGGATGGGTTCACAAGTTCAAACTCTGAAAAGCTCATTATATATGCAGTTGATAACTTTTTTATCAGTGGGGTTCAACCACTGCAACACCGACGTGGACCACAAAGAGGACGATGTTGAAAAATAAACCTAATATGGTCACATTCCAGAAGAGTATCTTGATCAGCCTATGAACTTTTCTGCTCAGTGTAATTTGGTCAGCACATGAACTTTTCATCTGATCCCTATATATATATATATATATATATTATAATAGATTGACTCCTGCTTTTCCAAAAGGTATTCACGCCAAGTGAATCACTACCAGTCCAGAACTTGAACTGATCTCCCTGATCTCTCTCTCTCTCTCTCTATATATATATATATATAAATTTGTAAGCAATTAGTTTGCGAATAACATTTTTGAACGACCTAGAGCTTATTTGTTTACATACGTTGAAATAGTTTCAAGAATTACAATAAATGACTCATGATTTTAAACAGTGGGTTTTCGCAAAGGTAAATGATTTCAAGTTTTTCTATGTCAGTGCAAACGACCTACAGCCACCGCCTTCTGGCACCTTTTTTATAAAATAGGGTGAAGTACTTTTTTACCACTAGAACAATTTGAAAAAAATTCGAAAAAAATATCCTAGGGACAATCATATAGGTGCTAGGGCTTGACAAGGCTAGCCGATTGATTGGATCGGGCCTCTCCGACAGTTTGTCTAGCCCGGTAAAGTTCATAGTTAAAAAAGTCACTTGATAACTTCGCTTGCAAGGAAGGTCATGGAATGCTAAGCCACCAAACATTACGGGTGGCCACTCACGGCCAACAAGCTGTCTCATTAATGGTTTTTTTTTCCCTCTACAATCGTGCAGTGTATAATTTTAGAAATTAAGTGACGTAAAGGTTAGAAAACTAATAAAAAAACATTTGGATTATTGCTTTCCCTTCCGGCATTAGCAAAGATATGAATAGTCACGAGCTAGCTTTGATATGAGATGAGTTACGTTTTAATTGCTCGTCACAGCACAATGGTTGAATTACTTTTAAGGAGCATTTAATGAAAGTGTGATTTTACGATTTGTTTTAATAAATTAGAACTTAAATAAATAAGATTTTTATTAATCAGCAGATTTCTACAAATAAATAATTAATTTACGCATGAGTATATTGCCACTAATATTTTTATTTACACACATCCGTTTTCAAAAATTGCTGACTATTACTTATTATTCAACATAAAATTCAAAAACTCTATTATAGTACCTCTGTCAGAGGGAAATTCCCTTATTCTTTACCTTTGATAAGGCCAGAAATCCTAGAGGAGAAAAATTCAAAATTCAAAATTTGAGAAACGTTACGGGAAAAACCTAATACATTATTCTATGCGAACTCTTGGTGAAAAAATGCAACGTGATATCGAACACATCTTTCAAGAAAATTCTTATATTTATATGCTTTGGTGAATATATATTTCTGAGGTAGCAACTGCTCTATTTATTCAAAGCCAATTGGAGCAAGAGTTGAAGAGAAATAGCTGAAGTCTAGGCATAAACCATCCCATCCTTCGATTAGTTAATCAACGTGATGTACAGCGTATATTTCCTTTCATCAGGTTCCGTTGTCATCGATGAAATTCTATTATTCAGCTTCTGAGCCCTACTTGTACCGGAAGAAGTAAATTATATGTCAACAGCTTATCTTGATTCTTCTACAAACTATTTGAAAACTTGTATTATTTGTTTAATCACTATTTTTATTCATCGAATCAAAAATCATTTAACAAAAACATCTACTCAAAATATAAAAGGATTATTCGTTGTTTCACTTACTAAAACTTAAATATCCATTTCTTATCCTAAGAGTTCACATGTACTGGTCCTCCGGTCACATTGGCGTGAAACTGTCTATTATTAAGCGCTGTTGACTGTCTACGCAATCTCAAATTATATATACATGGTTTCTTATTGATACATATTCTCTTCTACTCATAAAAATAGTAATATATATATATATATATATATATATATATATATCGAAAGCCAAAAGATCTTGACGTATAAGGGCTCTAGAGCTCAGTTGAAGCTGTGAAACCCTTGGGCTAACTGCGGAGAAGACTTATTCGTAAAGGTCAGGGCTTGTGCTTTTTCAGAGTTTTTCCTTCACCTAAAGAGGTTGCCTTATCAAGGCTAAAGAGTAAAGCCTCTCAGACAATTTTACTCATATCTATAATGAGAAGACTAGGAGTGAAAAGCAAACTGTTTCGTCAAGTTTTGAACTTGGTTGTTGAGTCCATTTCCTAATACCGATAATCATTACGCTGTGCGTACTTTCACCCACCTCTCTCATTAACATTTCATTATACCATCCGCAAAACACTATTGTGAAATGGAATGGATAGTTGAGTTGCCGCTTGAATATATTAGAAATATAAATGCCGGAGTTTCTTCGTTTAATGGCATATCAACCGTCGTGTGTTATTTAATGCCAAAGCCAAACTTCGAGAAAAATAGCAGTGGGACTGTGTGACCGATAGCTGGAAGGATTAGGGAGTTCATACCTTTCCCAAGGGTATTTGCCCGCAATAGCGCGACTGGAGTTCGAACTCGCTTACTACAATTCTGCAAGACCAGCGCTTTAAACATTACACCACTAATTGCCGCGTTAAATATTTAATCAAAACTGTCGCAGGTGAATGGAATAAAAGGATGGACTTACACGTGTGACCCTGGATATCACGTGGTTATTGTACGTTGAGATTTTAAAAGTGTCAGTGGAAATCCACCAAAAAACTCATTTAATAAATGGATATGTTACGTTTGTGGTTCGTTTTTCGTTGCATATTTCGTCATTTTTCGTCGATTTGTTTTGGGCGGAACAGTTCTTTTAAAAACTCTATAAGAGGTCTTCAAAAACATTTCTACGCATGATGACCATGATTTGAAACTTATTGAAAACTATAAAAAAAAAAAAAAGTGGTCAATTAAAGATTAAAAAATATAATCTCAGTTTGTCTCATCACTTTTGGTTTGGTTTCTTTGATTAATGGCATATCAACCTCCATTGGTCATTTAATGTCAAAAGCACCCTTCTAAAAGAACGGTTGGGGTACTATTTAACCAATAGATAGGATGATAAAAGGGTTCATACATTTCCCTTAGGTTTTTATGAACGTAATAGCATGACTGGAGTTCGAACTCTCTTAGTACGATTCCGCAATCCAGCGCTTTAACCATTACACCACAAAGACACTCCTCTTTATCACATTTATTCATCTCTCTCTCTCTCTCTCTCTCTCTCTCTCTCTCTCTCTCTCTCTCTCTCTCTCTCTCTCTCTCTCTCTGTGTAAAAGAAGTACCTGTGCAGTAATGAATATCGTTTTAGAAGACTAGTTCAAATTCTGGACTGTTTGGAGTTCACTTTGCACGAATACCTTTAGAAAAAGCAGGAATCAATCTATTATAATCTAGGTTTAATATATATATATATATATATATATATATATATATATACTGAAAGAGAGGGGGAGAGAGTATTGAAAAGGCTCCAAACAAAGTGTTTTGTGTAATGCTGAGTATCCTTTCATTGCCGTTGTTCCCACGATCACTCTGAACCGGATTGGTTGTACTTAGTAATCATTTAGTACTGTTTAATCATTATGTAAACTTGAAACTATCTAATTGTGTTCAAACAAATGAGCTATAACTCATTTAAAATAATCTCACAAACTATTCACTTACACACACACACACACACACAAACACACACACACACACACACACACACACACACACATATATATATATATATATATATATATATATAGCAATGTTTGATAACATTTGAATGTGAATAAACAGAAGTATTAGTGTTATATAGCAATACATGAAACCATTTAGCTGTATGCAATCAAAAACATTTGACTGTTCGCGAAAGAATGAGCTCTGGCTCATTTAAAATAATCTTGTTCACGAACTATTGAGTCACAATATATATATATATATATATATATATATATATATATATATATATATAAGAAAAGTTTGTAAATAATTGAAAAAAAAACACAGATCTACAAATGATATGTATTTTATTCCTTTAACTTGAAGGAAAGGTTTGTTAAAAAAGAAAAGTTACTGTATCTTGTTTTGTAAGAAATGGTAATATAAGCCAAAACGTAAATATGCCCAAATATTTACATTGCAAGAAAGAAAAAACATGCATTCAATGTAGCTTTTAGTATTGTTTTAAACGTGGATAATATATTTTCAGTACACAAAATATCATAGCGTGAGTATGTCATTATATAGGACGATATTTTTATATTAGTACAAATATTTCCTGCACAAAAATATCAATTAACAAAAGAGTGAACAAGATAATGTTTTAAGGAGACACAGAAAATAATCTACATTCTACCAAAGGTTTATCTAACAGATTGACTCGAAACTAGAATTTTAAAATGATTGATTTATCTATTATTCTAATAGGTTAGAAATGTATTTTTAACAATTTAGGAGGGAAAATATGTTGAATTTTGATCCTTCAAAATTTGTAAGGTAATTCAAATCATTATCGTTTGCTATGTCATGGCATAGTGAGAAATCATCGGCTCACACTGGTACGAAAAACTAGAAAAGGAGTAAATAATAATAATGATAAATTAGCAATAATTATTATAATTATTAACTTTTATTATAATTATTAACTTTTATTATAATTATTAACTTTTATTAGTCGCAAAATGATTATTAATAATTGATAATTATTATATGGTATTAATGATTTTAATAGTAATTAAAATAGCAGTATTCAGAATACAAACATTTTAAGAAATTGAATAAAGACTAAATTTTAATCTTAAAGGAAATAAAAAAAGATCTATAACTTTTGAAAACAAAACAAGATAAGTTGCGTATTAGTAACAGCGTTAATCGCCACTTTTTCCTTACTAAACGAATAAATGAATAAATTGACAGATTTTTTTCTTGAAATAAAATAAGTTAATTTATTGACAAGATTTTAGTTGCTGAAGGGTTTGTGAATCGTATAAAACAGTTTTAAATGCATAATGATTCATGACACCTGAAGGTGATATTACATCCGATTTTGACACAAACTACTTGCCCATATCTTTTTGTAACCACCTTTTATTTTTTATTTACTTAGTTTTGGACGAGTAAGAATCCATTTAAAGAATATCTTTATAATTTAAAAAAACGTTTTTTTCTTTCCATTATGTGATGGCTATCTGAAGAGGTTGGTTACTCTTATGGAGTGGCCAGCTGAAATGAATGTATAAAAACCAAATGACGATTTGTTGAGTTCTTTGAATGATGTATATAATAAATACGAAAATACAGATACAAAAATTACAGCTTCTCAAGTCAATTTTTTATGATAAATTCTTCACACACACACACACACACACACACACACACACACACACACACACACACACACACACACATATACATGTATATATATATATATATATATATATATATATATATATATGTATATATAAGAGGAAAGGAGATAGATAGATAGATAGATATTTACTCGTACTTATATTTCTACACAAATATTTACGTACACACACACACACACACGCGCATATCTATATATATCTATCTATCTATCTATCTATATATATATATATATATATATATATATATACAAGGGTCATTCAATAAAAGGTGAAGTTTGCCTGCAGAGATGCCAATAGGAAGCTCTGTTTACAGTTGCCCCTTTTTTCAAGAAAATCATGTGATGGGTTCTTTCATGTCAAAAAAATAAAACTGTCAACATGATCTTCTTTACTGGTCGCTGTGTTTCATCTTCATGGATTATCTTTTCGACTGACGCACATAAGACTAATTTTTCAGTAAATTACTTATATTTTGCTCTTGACAGCCACCAAGAAATGAATGACAGCTGGGACACTCTGATTATCCACTTATTTGAATCGCCCAAGAAAAAATATTTTTGTGAGATTAAAAAAATTTTTGCGACAAGCTATTCAAACAATGCAAAGCTTATATTTATGGAGAAAAAATCTCGACAATAAATTTATTTTTTTGATAAACATCACAGTATTAATCGAATGACCATCGTGTGCATATATATATATATATATAAATTGTGTGTGTGTGTGTGTGTGTGTGTGTGTGTGTGTGTGTGTGTGTGTGTGTGCCCTTCACGAAAATGTT